>JAKWJA010002123.1:0-38358 GCA_027704765.1 Solanum habrochaites
TCTATAAACACAACCTTGGAGTCCAAACCAGTCTCTCAGAGAAGTTTGACTGGTCTGAGGTGGACCCCCCAACTACAGTCTGTATTGAAGACTGATTTGTCGGACCGAGTAACCCTCACTCACCCTTTCCCTCGAGAGTAATCCATTAAACTCCACCTCCCGTTCGAAACCTTTTGATGTCGATGCCAGGGTGAAGGTCATCTGGATTCACTCGTTCCCTCGATCCAGAAGTCCGAAAACCCACTTGCTTGAAAGGATGTTTCCGTAGCCGCTACCCTGTAAGTCGAAATCCCCTCAATTCCTTACCTCACCGCGAAACCTTCACAAACCGTGCATCCGCTCTGTGGACTGAAACATAGTTTGGGGTTGCATACTGGCTATTCATGAGAACTTGCCTCATATGCCGTAACCAACAAAACCATCCTACCTTGCTCTAGCTCAAGAACTCATCTCTTTTCCTATCTCTCAAAGTCCGGGGAATCTAATTCTCCCATAACAAGCTAGGAATTATACCCAATTCCGTAGTTGTGTTGCCTTGTTGTTTGACACTCCACATGTGACCAACCACGTCCTCCACCGAAGAATATGATGAGGGACGGGGCACCGGGCGCGTCAACCAAAGGTTGGCCCGTGCGTGGCGTGGTTCCCGTGTGCGGCCGCCTTGCTGAAGCGGCCATGGTGATGGCCCCACCCTCCCCCCGCCCCTTTTCTCCCTATACCCCATCTTGTGGTAGTACTCCATGAAGTCAACGAAAATCGTAGGGCAATCCTTAATTCGGCACCCTTTAAGACTTTAGGTTGTAATTTCAAAGAACTTCACTTGAAAGTTCATGCTGATCAATTGTCATTATAGGTCCCTGTGGTCCGACTGGGAGAACTTGCTATTTCGCAATGATGCATCCTGTCGGGGATCTCTTAAGCTGCAATGTTTGTACCTCTCCGAACCGAGGTGCTGGTTCAAGAAAACACTGGAGGTTGTTTGAAACAAAACCGGAATCAGATAACCCCTAAGAATAACAAGAACCTGTATTGATCATTTCTGGGGTAGGTTTGGGTGGAAATTGCTCCTCTGCACATTGTTTTCGTTTCCACCCCCTCCCCTATCCTCACCCTCTCAATCCCTAATTCATCTGTCGAGGAGGAGTTCGGCCCTAGTGCCCGATGGGCTAGGTGCCCGTCCTCTTCCTCTAAGGAAGTCCTCCCACGACCTTTTCCACCACGCGCCTCTTGTCACTACGCCTCTTCGAGCTACGGCCCCATGGCTGGCTCAGACGCAAGCCTGTCCGCGGTTCTGGTGTTGGCGCAGTCGTTGCTCAGGTTCGCAACCATCTGTGAAAAAAAGAGATGAAATGGTCGATACCAATTTGTATCACCAGTACCAATTGGATTCAAGTAAATAGCACGAAGAAAGAAAGAAAATGGAATTTTCCTAAAGTCTTATAGCCTCTCAAGAAAGTAAAGGCGTCCGCCTAACCGTTCCTTACGACTCTACTAGACTCCGTCTTGTGTGATGAGACCAACGACCTAATGCTCTGATACCAATATTGTCACGACCCAAATTCCGTGATCTCGACTTGCCCCCGCCCACTATCCACTATTTTAGCTAACCACCCAATCACATTCTCCCCACGTTTCAACCATGATAAACAAATAACATGCGGAAGACTTAAACTCATTTATGAAAATCAATTAAATACTTATATCAAACCTCAATCCTTATTATTCCCAAAACATGGAAAGTCATCACCACAAGAAACATCTATCCTCAAAATACTAATCTAAGAGTATCTTAGAAGCTAAAATTAATAAAAGCTAGTACCATGGCCGGAACTTCAAGCATCAAAACATGAAGAAGATGACCGTCCAAGCTAGAAGCATAAGCTCACCCTGAGATCCGAGCGTGATGAAGAACTGGCTGAGTTGCGGTTGAGTGAAGACGATGGTACGTTTACCTTACTTGCACCCACAATAACAAAGAAAGAACATACAAGTGGGTCAGTACAAAACAATACTGAGTAGGTAGCATCGGCCACTCAAAATAGGAAAACCATATATATCAATAATATCATAACTCGACTATAATCCTCAACATTAGCCAACATCAAGTTTCTAAAAATCATCAGTAACCGACCCCCCAAGTTCCTCATGAGGACTCAAGCCTCAATACAATACCCATTTGGGAACTAGGTTTTCATTAGTTAAGTATAGTACATATTTTCAGATTCATTATCTTTCTATCCTGGTGTCGGAACTTGACACTCCCGATCCTCATCCATAAACTATCCTGGTGTCGGAACGGACACCCCGATCCATTTCTATCCTGGTGTCGAACGTGGTAACTTACTCTCCGATCCTCATCATATCTATCCTGGTGTCGGAAACGTGACCCACCGCGATTCCATATTCTATCCTGGTGCGGAACGTGGCACTTACACCTCCCCGATCCTTCCTCATCATACATCCTCCTGTGTTGTAACTTGACAAAACCCGATCCCATATTCTATGCCTGGTGCCGAAACGTGGGACAACCCTAATCCTCTATACTACCCTGTGGTCGGAACGTGACACCGAATCCCCTAACCTCATTCTTTTAGTTCACATCAAGTCCTTCTTTTAATACTAAGGCATCAATCAATCATTAACAAGAGGTTTTCAAGATTAAATTCAATAGCTTTCATCATGCTAGGTTTCATCATCACAATTATATATATATACTCATCATGCATACACACAATTATGCATATAGCGGGTTTACAATACTACCCATCATATCATTCGCTATTAAGAGTGTTACTTACTACGAATACGACAAACCAAACTCTACCCTCCACCGAAGAAATTGTTATGCAAGCAAGCAAATTCCCAAATCTTTGTTTCCTCTTCTTTTCTCCTCCCCTGTCGCTCGTTCGATTTCTCTCTCTCTTTGTTCTTCTCTATTTTTCTTATCAACCCTCTTTTCTTTTATACCCTAATTAGCATATAATTAAGCATAAAGATGGCAAATAATAACCCACTAATTAACTCAAGGTTCCTCTTTAACCCCCAGTATTAGACTTATTAACATTAACCCACTACTTTAGTAATTAGCAGGAAATAGTCCAAACACCCCTTAAATTACTTAACAGAAATCCGACTCCGCCAGGGATTACGCAGCCCTGTGCGGCCCGTGTGCCCTGCGACGTCCGTCCCTCTGCTGTCCGGCCCCCACAAAGTTTCATAGACTTGATTTTTGTAAAAGTTCCTTGACGGGCCGTCGTGCCTGCGATGTCCGTCTGCCATTTTCGTCGTGACCGTTCAAGAGCTGTCGTACCCCCAATTTCCCAAATTCTAATGTTTTTTGAAAGAGAACCCCCACGATGGTGTGTCTGCCCATGACGTTCGGCGTGAAGGTCCGTCGACTCAGCCCGTTTTTCCAGAGAATAAAATCTGCTGCTCAAACCGACTAAAACAGGTCGTACAACACATATACAAATATGGAATAAAATGGGAAATAAATAGAAAAGAATATTTTTTAGTATATAAATGTTTATTAGCATTTGATCATATATTGTATATAACAAATTTATTTTAAAGAACAGATAATACCCAATTAAAACGGTGATTACCCAGAAAAATACAAAATTCAGTAAACGCAGAAATTCGAAGATTGGTATTAAATATAATAACGTTTACATTTTACAATTGAAGTGATAAGACTATAAAATGGGTGTTGCTGATGACTTATCAAGACACAACTAGTAAACTGAGAAAAAAAACGAGATACAATTGAAGAGCTATTTCTAAGAAAAAAACGAAGATACAATTGAGAGCTACTCAAAGCCATTCTACAACTTTGTACAAAAGTTGACAGTATGGACAATGAGATACCATCTAAAGAAAATGAAGATAACCTGAAGTATAAGCTAATATAGGTCATCACAATGACTATAAAAATCGAAGCTATTACGTCGATCGGAAGACAAGTAACAATTCCAAAGATAAAAGGAGACACTGGGAAATTCTAAAACCCATAATGTTTGTTTAATACAGCTGCAGGTCAAGCAGAAAAGTTAGTGAAAAACCACGACCATCCAATTTACACCATATTTATAAAAACCATTTAGTTCAAAATCACAAAAAATAATACCACCCCCAGAACCACAAACTTCTACATACGCATTAGTATACAAAGGATAAAAAGAGATACAGTACTCACACAATCGTATATTACACATTATAAGATCAAAACATTTTTAAATTTAAACCCTAGATCCACACAAACCAAAAACCCAAATAAAGATTATATAACCCAAAATACAAGGATTCTAGATTGATTGGCACAACCTAACTAGTTCCAACTTAGTTCAAACAGTTGCAGTTATGGATTTACAATAATACCGATATATACAATGATGGCGAAGAAATAAGTGGATAACACCAAAATTATACAAAGCGTTCGTCTATACAAGAGAGTTTTACCAAGAATTTATTTTATATTAGTTTTATACAGCCCCAATTGAGATATTATATAGAAATCAGTCACCAATCCAAGTATAAAGATAAAGGTTTGCCAAGGATATATAATACCAGAATATATAAAAAATAAAGGCTAAAATACCAAAGATAGAAATCCAAACTTTTATGCAAATAAAAAAGATAATTGGTAATATAAACAATTATACAAGAACTAGCTAACAATTATTTAAAACGGCACTGATCATTTGGAATTACTATGCTAGGACCAAGTTATGATATATTCAACTCAAGGGAATTAAAAGAGCATGATATGGTGAAGTACCATTGATGGATTTTATCATTATTAAAGCCAGGTGAACAACATACAACACGAGCATTAAAGAAAGAATTTGTTTCAGAAGAACTTATTATCCATATATTGTAAACTTATTTGATACAAATCCGGATCACGTATGTTTCCAAATGCAAATGGAGAAGATAATGTTATACCATATGTGATTTGGAGAAAAGTGAAGATCATAAGCAAGATAAACGGAAATAGGGAGAAAAACTAAACACTACCTAATGCCAATCCCACCGGACCGTTAGGCGCGGGATCCGGTAGGGGAGTACACCAAAGTTTTAGGCGTTGGATAAGCACTATTATCCGTCTAAAGTACGATGGCTAATAGTGACCGCTAACAAATGATAACTATACTTTAGTTATAAAAACTAATATTAATTTACTTGAAATTATGATATGATAGAAGAACTATTGAAACAAATCTGGGATAAATAAATAAACATGATTACAATGTATATGCATGATAAAAGGCGATAAAACTTTGATCTTTATTACGTAAAGATATGAACTCGTTGACATAAAAATAATTATATGGGAAAAAATATTTATCATGATATAGAAGATCTTTAATCAAGAATGGTATGAAATAGATTTGGCAAAGAATAGATATAGAAACGAATAGATATATACAATTAGAAATATTTCATATTAATATGAACTATAACTATTTAGAATTTGATAGAAACTATGGAAA
Source organism: Solanum habrochaites (assembly GCA_027704765.1). NCBI lineage: Eukaryota > Viridiplantae > Streptophyta > Magnoliopsida > Solanales > Solanaceae > Solanum > Solanum habrochaites. The sequence goes on from JAKWJA010002123.1 coordinate 5,493, forward strand.
ATATAAGATTTTAAAATAATTAATGGATAATATGTTATTATGTACTAAGAAACCAGATATCTATACATCGAATAATAATAATTAACTGAAGAAATATTTAGATTAGAACAATTTCAACTAAAAAAAAAAAAAAAAGAACTTTATGATAAATATCTTTTACTCTATAAATATATATTTTTACTTCATGATGACTTCCACCCCCCAATATTGAAAGGATAGAATATATGATTTAGCAATAGATTTCGATTAAAATGAACTATAAAACATTTATAATATTGGAAGAAACTATGGAAAATATAAGATTATTAAAACATTAATGGATAATAATTTATACATGTACCAAGACCCAAGATATGCTTATCATAGAATAATATATAAAAAATTTAAGAAATATTTAGATTTAAACAATTTTCAAAAGAACTTTAATGATAAATATATTTTCTCTATAAAAATATGTATTTTACTTCAATGATGAATTCCGCAACCCCCACACGATGTCCGTCGTGGGGTACTAGAAAAATGTATGGAGACCTTAGGAGAGAGGTTCCTCTGAGCGTTACGACGGTTGTCCAGGACGGAACCGTCGAGGGTAATATGACCGTCCGTAGATGTCCGTTAGAGGACACTTGGAAAAAAATGGAGAACCCTTAGACAAGGGTCGCTAACGGTTGTGACGTCTGGCAGCGGACCATCGAGGGCATGACGGTCCTGTCGTAAATGTCCATCAAAGGAAACTTAGAAAAAGTATGGAACCCTAATAATGGGTCTCTGACTGTCATGACAGTTGTGAGGGACGACCGATAGACGGTATGATAGTCCTGTGTCCAATAAATGTCCGTAAGAGGACACTTTAGAAAGGGTGGGATGGATAAACCCCTTAGGCAAAGGGTTTCTGACAACTAGAACGTGTGTGCAGGACAGCCTTCATTGTAACAACGGGTCCGTCGCATGTGTCCATTGGTGTACACTTGAGAAAATTGGACCAGCGAGGTTTGGGTGTTGGAACGGACGCTTGAGGTCCGTCGTCTGTATGACCTACTCATCGGGTTCTCGTTTTGTCATTTTCAGTGACAGAACTGGAGGACCCCACATTCATCATCTGTGACTCCATGGAATACGTAGTGCATAACCTATATGTTTTCTAACCAATACCTAGTTAATTAGCAATGAACACACCTATTCTAGAGTTTTAACAAGGTTAATTTTGATGAATTCTCAACCTAGTTCAAAAACAAAATTGGATCAAAGAATGAAGACCCACAATAAGAATAGGCTAACACTAATGCCAAAAAAAAATGCAATGTAAATGGGGAGAATCAGAGCACATACTTAGAATCAAAGAAAAACAAAGCCAGTGAGCACTTGATTAGCAAAACAGAACCAAGCAACAGACTCCGAACTAGTAGAGGGTAGGTATTTAGAATATGGGAAAGTGATCAGTGATAGAGAAGAGAGTAGAAGTTGAAGTTTAAAGGGAAGGACATGGGATAACGAGTAAAGGATGGTTGAAGTGGAATGGTTGGAAAGGTTTTTAATTGTTAAAATTTTTAAAATACCCCAGTCGGGTACGCTCATTAATGACGCAGACGAAAGTCCTCAACGACGGTCCATCGCAGTGGCGATGGTCCTTCATGGGTTCAGTCTGTGTGCCCTAGTTTTGGAAAAAACTGGAAGACCGTATCTTCTGGCACGACGGACATCACATGGTGTGAGGTCCGTCGAGTGTCCGTCATGGACTGTTGCAGAGTGATTTTCTGCAAATTTCTTGTGATGTGCCTGCAAATTTCAACCCAATTTAGTCAATGCTACATTACTAGAAAGAAAAACTATAAGTATTGGATTTCTCCCATCCAACAGCGCATGATTTAATGTCGCGACAACCCCCACGACTGAGGACACTTGATACTCAGTCCTTCATCAAGAGTGTGTGCGTCGATCATTTCATCATTCGCCGATTCATCATGCCCAAAGAATTTTATTCGTTGTCCATTCCTTTAAACCGCACGCCCTCCTTGGTTTCTAACTTTAAACCGCGAACGCCCTACCTTGACGTTTCTACTCAATGCTTCATGAGGGAATAGCTTGGCGTAATCAAGTAAGGACATTCCATTTGCCGATTAGCTTGCCAGAAAGAACCAACACAACTAGAATTGTAATAAAACACCCAAATCCCACACGATAAACTATATATAATTTTTCAATTTTAGGGAATGCGTTGCTGCTTATCTTTTCTTTGTAGATATTTGCAGATATCGATTGAGCTCACCACTCTGCCTCATGCGACCTACAAGTTGAAGGTCGATTCTCATTCTTCAATCGAAATTTCATTCTGCCCCTTTTTTCATTCAATACGCTCTACCCGCTAGCAAGGAATGGCCTCCCAATAATAATGAGCACTTCAAAGTTCGACTTCCAATAAGAATAGACAAAACTGCCAAATATATGAAAGACTCCACTTTTACTAGCCCACATCGGGAGTATCCTTATAGGCCACTTTCACGTTCGATCGACCTTCAGAGCCGCATCGCAGTGGGCTTTGGGTCACCCCAAACCCATTTCTGAAATAAATCGAGAGGGCATGAGATTTATGCTTGCCCTAGATCACATAATGCTCGACAAAGTAAGACCCGGACTGTACAATGAATAGTGAGCACCCGGATCTCTTTCTTTTGTAAGAGAGATTTCTGTAGCAATTAGACACTACAATGACTACGTTCTATCATCATCTCGAAGTGACTGGATTTTTCTTTGTAACAATGATCTTTTCATAAACTTGACATAATCGCCGAGGCAATTGTTCTAGAAAGCTTCTACCAAAGGGCATTGATATAAAGCCTTCAACATTGTTATTAAACGCGATAATTACCATTCCTAAGGCTTTTTCATAACTTTGCAGGAAAGGCGGGGCGGGGGTGGTCTAGGCATTGGGAATTACCTTTGTCGGCACTCAACATAGCTTTTACAGTGTTATCTTCTACTTCACCTCTATCATTTAGCACCTTATACATTATTTTTATCACCTTTTTGTCCTTTAGATGGCATAGGTGGTCAATGGTCTGACCTTACCACTCGACTAGTGATTGCCATACAGTGTCCGTATTTTTCGGGATTTGCGACAGTTGTTGCCTAGAAGAGTCCCCGGTTGACGGTTTGTTTTCACAATCACAAATAATTAGGCCATTTGCACCAACACAATCTGCTCTTATCGATATTGCATGTGTATCGACTTTTCGTCAATACCCGCTAATCACTCCTTATATCTTCAATGTGGCTCATCACTAGCATCCAACCTCCTAGGAGAAACTTAACGATTTCTCAGGAGGGGATAGAGGCCATTGTCATGCACATAAATCAATTGCTTAATTTTTTTAAAAAAAATTTATTCCATAAACAATTATCTTTGGTTACTCATGCCCTCGACCGTCCAAATTTGCGTCCAAATATGCCATTATGGGCCGTTCGAAGTTTCCATAGTCACACATATCCAACTCATTTTTCATTTATATTTAAAAGTTCAAATGGAGATTGCCATGAATTTTGACCTTACCACATGAATTTATATGAAAATGCAAAGATATCGACTCATAAACACATAATCAGACTCATAAATCAATCCCTTCTTAATTCACTAAGATCATTTTTTTTAACAATTTTTTTAATTTTTATTTTTTATGGTAAATCTCGAAAAGGAGAATTGATAACAAAATAGAAAAAATATGAAAAAATGCTATAAAATTCACACCAAAAAATCACACATAAATATGATAACATAAATTCACATTTCATATTTTTTTAAATTTTTTATTATTTCGCGTAAATCTATAAATGAGTAATTGATGAATAAACCTTTTCAAATGTTTAAATGGAGGGCTATATCTAAACCTTTTTTTAAATAGTTTAGGCGCATATTGGAACCTTTTCCCTTTACTTACTATGTAATTGGACACAACTTCAAATTGGTGCGCCAGACACCGCTAACGCTTCAATAAACAATTGTCCTCGGAATGAAAAACGAAATGGTGAAAGAAAAACTCCATTTAATTCGATTGTCCACCAGACATAGAGAATTTTTTTTTGTAACCTTAAATGGATAATCTTTAAACAATTTTCTGGATGGCTGTATATATGTGGGAGGCGTTTTTAGTTAATCAAACATTTTTATATGCGAGCGATGTTAATCTCAAAATTATTTACCAGTTACCTTATATAGATTAGTTGTTAAAAAATATTCTAAATATTGAGATAAATAAAAACAATTCTCCAACCACCCTTCCTTATTTGTTTTTTTTCAAAAATGCAGTTGAGAAGTGAGATGGGACACGCGCCGTACGGATAATTAATAGCAAACCGAATTATCTACACAAATCGTATATAATTAAAAATAAAATAAAATTGCCAAGTAGAAATATACAATTAACATATTTATTTTGGCCTCCAGTTTTATTTAGGATTACCATTTTGAAGCATTGTTTAAAATTTATTAGTTTTTTAAAAAATAAATCAAACTAAATTACTACTTCTATTACTAGAGCAGTTTGTATTTGTTATTAATTGACCATGTTACGTTTTATTCTAAAACTACCCTTCTTCTTCCTTGTTGTCATTAGTGTTATCTTATTATTGTAAATATAGTGTTTTAAATTAGAATAGAATAATAATTATTATTTTAAATAATAACAAATTGTGCACTGATATGTGACTTTGTCTTTCCTTCGGAATATATAAGATATATATATATAATATATATATATATGAAAAAAAATACCAAATGAGTATAAAGACCATTAACATTGTCTTTTAAGATCAAATGTAGCCGTTTTAAATTAAAAGTTAAAGCTACACTTTAATTGGGATAATTACTTTAACTTTTCTTTTTAAATAAATATGATTATGATTATTACACTTAATTGATTCGTTTGAAAAACTAAAATAAAATTTAGTTGAATTATAATACAAAAAAAGTAAATTTTTGATCGGCCAGATAAAGTAAAAAATAAGGTAGAGCATTCTTAAAAAAAATGTTTTTAAATTGTTGTTTTGTTTAAATAGAATAATAAGTTTAAATCATTTAAGTTAAAAAAGGAACATAGCAACAAACTGAAAAATTTGATTACTTGTGAGGCCGTCAAACCACAGTGTGTGAAACATTATTTGATTGATAAATGCGAACCAAAAGCGAGACCCATTTGTCGAGCTGAAAAAGCCACAATAGCGGACATCTTAATCCCTACTTATTTTTTTGCCGAAATTAGCGTCTAAGGAAATTTACTACACACAGCCTTACATATCGAAAAAGGCCTAAAAATATTTTTAAGGTAGTGAAATGGTACAAAATATCTTTATCCAAATATTGGCTCCAACGATACCTTTTTCATTCACCTATTGGCTTCAAAAATAACCCTTGTCATCACTTGTGGTTTAAATTGACCACTTCTTTAATTGTTTTAAATTAAAATATTTAAATATTTTAAAATACTGGCGCTTAAACTATGTTCTAATTAATTTATACTATTATTTATAACCAACACTTACCCATCATTACAACTAAACCCCACCCAATTATAATCCAATTAATAATAATCCAATCGTCAACTAAACACCTACTAAACCGAGTGGAAATTATAGATTCATGAAAATGACATCCAAATTATCGCAGTTAAATCGAAGCCTCAATTATATTTGGTTGGCCGATGATGAGCGAGACACTGCAATGGCGCCCCCGTTTTCTCTTTCAAGATTGAATTAAAAATTTATGAATAAAGATAAAAAATTAATACATTCCGAAGTAAGGTATGCATTTTTTTAAATATAATTTTATAAATATTTATGATTTGTTTAAAACCTTTAATATATTATTTTTGAAAAAAAGTTACCCTATGAAGTAACATCACTAAGTGGCGTAAAAATAATTAGATGAACCATAGTTAACTTTTAAGTTTATCGATAATTTTTTATATAGACACTTGAATATATGATAATTTAGTTCTATAGAGATTTTTCCTCAATTTTTAAAAACACTCAACTGGCAAGCTTTTCTATTGTTGCATTAATAATGTGATGAGTTTATTAATTTGGATGAGTTTAAAGTAATGGGTGTGTCGTGGATGATTTATAAATTATACAATAAGTTAAAAATTATAACAATAGTTGAAGCGCCATGTTAATTTAAAAATATTTAAATGTTAAATATAAAACGTTTTTTAAAATAAGTGGTCAATTTTAAACCAAAGGTGGATGTCATCCACATCTGGCAAACACAATCTACCTTGGTACCAAAGTACCACATCCCCTATGGGAGAATGATTCGTTGAAATTGCTAAGAACAATTCCTTCAATTTAATAACCTAGAGGACAAGATGTTTCTAGACCTAACCTCGACCACCAAAGATTATCAGGATTATGATTAAACCATAGAACTTTTATGGAGAATCCCATCCGTACACCCAAACCGAGCCAATATATGTAACTTTTACTAACTAGTTCTTATCAGTAGGAATATGGTCTACACTACCCATTGTAATGTAAAATTAGAGCGTCCAAAACCACATTAGGCCTCTTGTCGGGGGTGGTAGATAGAGAAACACTGTTTTAGGTAGTGAATCCATTCAAAAGTTCCAACCAACATCTTTGTCAGAGATTCAAATTTTTTGACGCGTGAAACAATATGAAGGCTCTTTGTGATCGGTGAATCATCCACAGTACAACATAAAGATAATGTATCTATTTTCAGGCAAACACTACGACCATTTAGTTCAAGATCATGAGTTGGATCGTTTTTTATCAGCACCCTTGAGTGTTCTGGAGGCATTATGCACACCTTACATGTTTCATGAGGGGGATCACAACCCAAATTAAGAGAGAACAGTCACAATACACTACAAACCCTTTGGTAAACTCTTTTTTCGAGTTAAAGTCAACAACGGAGCGGAGGGTAAGCCTCTTATATTTCAACTCTTGAAAATTCTTTCACATCTTCGACCACACAAACATTAACTTGTTTTGGGATATGGTTTGTACAAAGGAGAAGAAATGATGCAAAACCCAGCAACACATCTCTATAATACCGCGATAAAACCCAAGAACCTTTGAATATCAGTTAGAGCAAAGGTCTAGGCCAATCTTTCAACTTCCTTTTTTACCGGGAATCGACCCTCTATAACCTCCTCGAACAATATGACCAAGAAAAATAACACCTATTCAACCAAATTTACACTTAAATGTTTCGCAAAGAGTTGATGTTCCATGTGAGAATGGCCAGTATATCATCAAATGATCCACACGTGTATCATCCCTCAAACTCTTAGAATATCCAAGATATCATCAATGCAAGAACAAATTTCAAAGGTGTAGATGTTTCTGTAGCGAAAAATTTCTGGAACACTTTATTCGTAAGGTCCATGAACCCCGCCGGGGGAAGTTAGTTTAGACCAAAAGACATGACTCGAACCTTTAATGACCCATCCCTCGTTTGGAAAGTCGTTTGGCATGTTGAACCTCTCACACTAAGTGGTGAGATCCTGACCTCAAATCAATTTTTATAGAAGTAACTCACCTTTTTTGATCGTAGAGTATATCAAATAAGTCATCAATTCCTAGGGAGATTATACCTATTCTTTATGGTGACCTAGTTTAATTGTAGGTAGTCAATACACATTATTAAAAGAACCATATTTATTTTTCGTATAGTAAGAGAGAGCCCCATGGATGAAAAATGCTTGGGTGTATAACAACCACCTTAGTCAAGAAAAATCTTCGAGTTGAGCCGTTCATTCTTTTGGCAACGCGGCCGACGAGCATCCATTATGAGGCTTAGATGGGTTTCCGTATCTAGTAACACATACTGTACATGACTAAAATCTATTAAACCCAAGGGAACAGGAGCAATTCTGGGTTAAATCATTGCGAAGGACTTCCGAAAAGTTCTTACTACCTGGCTAGCGTATGGTAAGCAGGGATGCTCGGACCTTAAGGTGTCTTGACCACGGCAAACAAATGGTACAAGACATACCTTCGATAATCTCAAGCTTTAGAACACAATGATATCTCGAAGTTATGGGCAAGTTGAGTGTATTTACCCCCCGTTCCATTCTAAGAATGGTTAATTAGGATATTGGAATCTAACTACACCCTAGGTTTCTACAATCAACTGAAGCAAAACAAGAAGTAACCGATCCATCCCCAATATTACATCAAAATCTAAAACATATCAAGTTGATTGTAACTAACATCGACAAAGGTAAATCTCTTGGAAAATGAATAAGGACCTCATAAAGAATTCTATCCCACAAAAGAGTAGAGAGTCCACCAGGGTAGTATCAGTTAACAAAAAAAAGGATTTAATTGTAAAACATCGAGTACAACCTGAGTAATGGGACACTAAATGCCGTTACGATGATATGTGGCACAAGGATCTAGAAATCATAGATATTACTAGAAAACTTTAACATGCGGTAAACAAATCGAGAGTATCCTTTGATCACCATCGAAGCGGATCCGAAATAAAGCGATTACTTCTAAAAAAGACATTGGAATTTGGACGCTTTCTTGTGTTGCTATCTCTTAGCTTTGGGACAAGTGGGTTTCTCAATTGGTAAAATTACAAATATTCCAAACCTTTAGGATGTAGGGTAGGAAACCATCTCCTTAATAACCTTGGGGAATTTGAAGGAACTAGGTTAGGAAACCTATTCTATTGAACTATAGGTTTGTCTTGAATTTTCCAACTTACCCTTAGAAAGTACCTCCTTCATTGGGACAGCCGCTTAATCCCCTCAACCATATTAGCATCTCCTATTCTATCCTACTTATAGGACTACACCATCCTAAAAGAGTCTGAGGATGACAAACTGAGCAACCTAATGCGACATAGAGACGTCACATGTAGTCATGAGAATCACTGATACGCCACTTTTCTACCAAGGACATTAGAAAAAACATGGTCACAAAGGGTTCGTTTCATATCTAGGTTAAGACACCAAATAAGAGGAATATTATGCAACTTAGTGAATTAAAAGTTATTTAATCACTCATACCTGTTTGGACGAAGGTGATTGAACTATTCCACTTTTGCTATCTTTTCTCTCTTCAAGAAGAAACCCTATCAAGAAATGCCCTCCAAAAGACTTCCAACTTATGGGGACCCACTCCATAAGAGTTGCTTTACCTTCATTGAATATAACAAGTTTTGAGCCACATCCTTGAGGTTAATAAGATTCTAGCTCAAACTTCGTCATTGAACTCAATCCCATAGCATACAGATCTTTTAGACCTCCTCAAGAATTCTTAGAGGTATTCATGTTATCCGACCCACACGAAACCATTGGAGGGTTCATCCTTGTGAGGTACCTCAAACAAGAAGCAATGCGTATAATCATTTTTGGTTCACACATGGGTCCCAACTTCACAAATTTTTCTTCATCGCCATAGCTTGAAGCTGGAGTTAGCTACAACGTGAGCTTAAGTAGTCATGGCCGAGCCAAGTGATGCAAAGTCATTCGTATCGCCTATCGTGATAGCCGGGAGGGGGATAACGGAGAAGTGGTGACCTTGAGGATCTGTTATTGAGGAGGAGCTTTGGTTGTTTTCGGAGGAACTACCGCATAAGCATTCTCTGTTCAACACTCTTCTTGCGGCTGTGTAACACCTCAGAGGTACTTGAACAGACTAGAAAGTCACCTATTTAATGAGTAGTTAAAATGAAGGTTTCTACTGACAAATATAATAAATTTTGTTTAGAAGTCCATTAAGAAGCCTAAATGTAAAGTAAGACGTGACATCCGAAAACCTAGCGAAAATTGAACTAGTAGATGTCCTTATGTTTTGTGAAAGTTTGGTAAGGGTCGTTTGAAATCTAAAACTTTATAAACACTTTAAATAGGTAAAAATCTATATTATAGTTCAAAAAATCTATTTATTAGTCTCCAAGGAGCCAACCCAAAAGGGTCCTTGAGAGCGACGCAAACATTCGGGTAAGCAGGCTGCCACAGCAGCCCTGAAAACAAGCCAAGATTTGAAGGCCATGGCGTGCACCAACTAACCAAAGAAATTGGTAGAGAAAAAATTTTCTCACGACGCGGGGTCCTTCATGAGGTCAACTCCTCACTCCTATTGTATAAGAACATTTGAATTTGCCCCCGTGATGCTCAGCCACTTCCTAGATCAATCGCGTCATTTTTAATCAATTTGACTACACAAAAAGGAACCCAATTAAGTGGGGGTATTTTTGATGAACTTAGGGGGTTACTATTTATTGATTTAGGGGTAAGTTTTAAGTCATTATTAACCCACCCAAATCCTTACTTCTATCTAAATTCTCTCTCTACTCAACCTCGCTTCCCGAGATCAAAGTTTGGAGAAGAAGACCAAGTTCTCTATTTTTCTTTTAAAATTACGTGGAGTTTGATTATTCATTAAGGTTGACTTATTCAATATTGGAATACATTGGACATAAGAGGTCCCTTCAAAGTAGATTTCTAACTACCCAATTCCAAGGTTTTCTTCACAAATGGGTTCTTCTAAAGTGGGAATTGATGATTAATTAGACGAATTTTTATATCTATGGATTAATTAGTTGTATATTGTTGAGTAATTGATGTTGATTATGGGACATTTGTGTGATAATGTCTTGCAAAAATTTTCCAAATCTGAATTTGCTATGAATTGATGGAAGTAGGAGTTGTATGATGGTTAGACTGGTTCACTATTTATATTCCATAATGGAATCCTGCTGCCATGTATTGTAGTGGGATTAGATTCACGTCAGGATGAAATCATGGATGACCCTTTTCCCTAACTCTAGTTATGGAATTAGACTTGTAGATGATTAGGTTGTGAGATTGATTAGGTATTCTATTTTAATTCACTACTATTATGAGATGGTAGATTGGGTTATGGATAATTGTGATGAATTCAGAAAGGAGAGGGGAGTTGGAGGTAGAAGGTAAGATCTTGAAGGAGATTGCTTGAAGCTATGGGAACTTTTATCATCGAAATTCTCTACTTCAATAATGATTGTGATTCTGATTTGATATTTAATTGAAGTTATGATTATGTTTGATTAGATTAAGAAGATGTGATATGCATGGAATTGTCTGAAAAATTCATGGATTGTGAATTGGTTAAGACCTCCATTGTTAAGCGGGATGATGATACAAGGTTGAATACTGAATCACTGTTTACTAAAACTATGAATATGATTGTCCTACGACAGGAAGTGTATTAAAAAACGAAATTACTTATGCAATACTAATGAGCTATGCCCTGATTAGACAAGGGGTTGTCTCCTATGTCTTATATTGAGATATGATGATTAAAAGGCCTAGAGACATTTAAAAAAGGGACTTTAGTTTAGCACCGAGTGACTATATATGAAAGGTGTCCCTTCCAAATGTGGGAAGGTAGGCTCACAATGAATTATCATAGATGGAGACTAACGTGCAATTGTGCTTAAAGAGGGTTTAAAGTATATCTCCTAGTCCTTAACTATCTTGCCTCCATAGGAAATACTAGGTTGTGCTCCCACCTTGAATATATGTTCATGTTTGGTTCTACCTTTGAGCAAGTAGAGCACCTTTTGCGGTGAAGGGTTCATGACAGCTTATTCCATGTTAGTCAATGGTCTATGTCGGTTAAGGTGATGTTCCCGAAGTAAAAGAATGCATGAAAGTAATGAAGTGAACACAAACTAGGACCTAAACGTAGGGTTTTACTTAGAGTAGGTAGGGGCATTGAGACTGTGGACTTATACATTGCAAAAGTTGACATTGAAAGGAGTCCTAAGAGGTTGTTCTATGAACTTATGATGTGAATAAATGCATATGTTGACTTTACATGTTGCTGATCCACTATATTAGTTTGAATGATGAACATGCATTGGCTTAATGCTATATAATGATGATGAGACACATGATGTTATGTTATATGAACAAGACATTACTATGATCTATTTCTTGTTTATGATTGTGTGGGGTTATGGGCTTCAATGGTCACGATCGAAGAGCAATCCCTAGATGTAACTAGCTCATCTCCTAGAGAGGACGAAGCTATCTCTTGCATTTGTCATTATTTTCATGGTTCAAAAAGTGCGAAATATTAAAACTTTTCATGTTTGATCTATATTGTGAGGTTACATAGACCTCTCACATACTACATTTGGAGTTTACTTAGAATTCTCGCATATGAAGCATAAATAGGCTTCCATTTAGCAAACATACGATAACATAACCCATTACAAAGATTACATGTGCCATGATCAAGTGGTGAAGGCCCGTACCCACAAACCAAGTAAACCCATCAAGAGATCACTAGCATGTCTTCTAACTTTCATAAAACAAACATCATGCGTTGTCCTCATCATATGTAGCATATAGACCCGATAAGATCTCATAAGTGATATTAACATATATTAGGTATCAACATGTAGCCGTCAACACTGCATCTATTAGAGTCATAGCAAAGAACAACTCCTAGAACTTCCTCAATACAATCTAAGTGCAATGCATATGTCGAGTCCCATACCCCTCCTACTATACTAAGAAAGAACCCCTTAAGGTCATCCTTAGTTAGAGTTCACATATACGTTCCTTTTCCTTTTGGAACAATTTCCTTCAACGACATAGACCATATGATGCAAACGTGTTATCGATGTCATGTACAACTCTTGATATGTAGGATTAATGATAAACAGTGGTTTAACGGCTATTTTTAATGTTTGTCCTTACGGTTAGTGTGTGTCCCAAAAGCCTTTTTGTATTGATTTTTTTGTAAGTTTCTCTTTATTTGCAGGGAAAATCTTCATAAGATGAACGCAAGAAGTTTTTGAGCATGCAAGGTAGAAACGGTTTTTTTTTTACCACAACGGGGCAGGGATGGTACTGTCGATCTGTGACGGCTGTAGGTGCATCGTAGTGAAGATGGCTGAAGAAGATGGGAAGTCTGACCTAAGTGTCTTGAATGTATTTATAATTCTTTCGCTTAGAAAAATCTTTTTAACGGATGGCAACGTTAGAACTCGCCTTAATTGCTACTTGCCGGACTAAGGGGGGGGTAGTAATAGAAAAGAATTATCAACATAGATTAGTGTATACTATCTAATAGGCTAGTATGATTGCTACGAGGGTAAAACTATTCAATATCGAAACATGCTTAATAGGAGGTAAAGTAAGTTTAGTATAGCAACCACGTAGCGGACCAAGGGTGGAATGAATTTTCTAGATGCCGGACCAAGGATTTAGAAATACATAACTTATCACTTTGCAGGCAAGTTACTAGGAAGAATTGTTATAGTTTAGAACTATCAGTTAGGAACTGTGGGGAACACTTGAACCCTAGTTACTTTCATTAATTGATTAAACATCAACAATTTTGAATTGTTGTGTTGTCTACTTTAATTTAGCTACTATTTTCATTCATTAGAAATAAAAATAGATTGAAGTAAGTATAAACGATTTTCCTCTGGGGAAAGATCCCAAACTCATTAGTTGGGTCTTTACTTGATATGACCGCTTACTCTTATTGAGAAGTAGTGGAGCGTATCAATCCACCTCTGATTTTTCTGTTTTCCCTATTTGAAAATTTAGCCTTGCTGAAAAACGCCTCTGGTGAATATTCAATTGGACAATGTTTGTATGAATTAGAGAATGCCTTGTGATTAAACTTATCTGACAAATTAATTTATAGAATAGATTCATTGCTTTTACATTATTACCCATATGTGGCAAATTAAATTCTCCTTTCTCCGATGAATGCTCAACATAAAACTTAACCTTAGTTTGTTCCTCCATATGTAAAATGTTTTATTCTAATGTTAATACATATGTATTATTTACTGTAACCCTTCGATATTTCACAATATGAGTTAATCCCTCCCCCCAATTCCCACCCCACAAACCCTACCCCACCTTCACCACCACTGTGAGCTATTACCCACAGTTAAGTGCTCACAAGTACGTTATGTCAAACTCTTTTAATAACACCTTTAAACATGCTCAACACAGTTAATTGAAGGCAACAATACACAAAACACCAATAATGCAAAATTAAGCCAATGAGCATGTTTCCATAAAAACTCATTTAAGCATAACCTTTACATAAAATTGCATATTTTTGCAAACCAAGTCAAATCAAAATTACTTATTATTTTCATTATCATAGGAATAACTACCTTAGTAGGAAAAGAATGAGGATAACGTGACTTCAGTTAGGATGCGGCCTCCAAGAGGCGCCTCAACTAGGTGGTTTTACATGGATTTCACAGAGCCCATCTCTTTGTTCCTCACTTTTGACTTGGTAATCTAGAAATTTCCTTAGAACCTCTTCAAAGGAAAGGATCTCATACAACATTAAATCCTTCAATAGAATTAATGGATACGAGATCAGTTAAAACACGTCTTTGCAGGAGTGGAGAATTGAACTAACGGCATGAACGAAGCTAGTTCACTTGGTAGTCTCAACTCATTTAATAACCTTCCAAACGTTGCAAAAACTATAGGACCCACATACAGCGGGGGACTTAAATTCCCCTTTTACCCGAATCTATCACCCTGTCATAGGTGAGATTTTTCAATACACCATATCACCTTTAATTCATAATTCAAGATATCTTTTCTCTTGTTGGCAGTAAGATTTTTGCCAAATATAGGCTATTTTAAAACCTATCCCTTATCACCCACACCTTATCCAATCTTTATAGATAATTTGGGAAACAAGGCGTGTAGCTCAATCTCAAACACCCAATTGGAGCCCTAATCTCTACCATTAACGTGTTCCAATGGAGCCATGGAAAATGCTCGAATTGCTAAGCTATTATTATAAGAGAAGTCAATCCCAACGGAAAGTGCCTGTCCCATTCCATTTTGAAGTCTAAACAATCTTTTAAATGTCTGCAGAGCTTGAATAGCGTTGAAAAGCGAAAAAAATTGGTGTAGGGATGAAAAGCGATGGCTAAGCTTTCACTTTTAGTACCCAAACCTTTTGAAAAGATCCTCAGAATATTTGGAAGTGAATTAAGACAACCTCTATACGGATTTGAGGACAAATGGTTCCCCCATGAATACTAACAATTCATCAATGTAGATCTGCATAATCCTCCGCCATATAGGTCGACTTACGGGAATATAGTAAGCGGATTTTTTTTTTCAAACATCTAAATCACAAAATTGAGTCACTTTGCCTCCGGGTTCGAGGCAACTCAACAAAAAAAGTCCATATTATTTCCTCCCACTTCGGGTAGGAACACCATTTCTTTTATTAGATTAGTAGGTGTTTTAGAGCTCGACTTTCACTTGTTTGGCACTCGAACACTTCGATATTGTAATTACTTTTCAAAATACAAGACGATTTTAGAGCCTAAAATAAGTGTCCTAATGGTATTATACACTGTTTTAAGGTCCAATTTAATATTTTAAGTTAATTTAGGAAGTCTAGAAAACAAAACGTCTATGACGTCCGGGAAAACTAGTTCAAGGAGTTACAGCGTGCCCTTAGCCATTTGACTAGCTTTTTAGCAAGGTCAGAAAATAATGAAAAATTGGGGAAGGGTTGTCTAAAATGTGTTTAAGTGATTCATGTCAATATAGGGGTTAAAACTAAAAAAAGGACCAACTAAGGGTCCTTGAGGAGGACCCTTGCAAGAGTGCGCAAAAGCTGTCAAAAATAATCTGTCACCACGGATGCCACAAACTAGCCGTAGTAAAAAAATTAAGAGGCGCGTCAATTACACCTCGATGGGTAACTTATCCAACTCAGCAGGTCATTTTTCATAGCTCTGAACTTAATACGAAAATGTGCAGCTACAGAAGGAGGAAAACTGGCCGTCGATGAGACCAACGATGCGTCGATCAGGATCTAATTTCACCATCGGATCTCTTTCCTCAAAGGGTTCCTCAAATTGATTTCCAAGTTATGTGTTCAAGTGGTTTCATCAATACGAAATAAGTATGAATTGTTAATTTGTTTATGATATTTTTGTATATTATGAATAAATTAATGTTTCTAACTAATTATTATATATCTTGATGAGTTTGATTAGTTGTAGAAGATGACCATGAAAACCCTTAACACTAGGTTTAAATCTTGATATGAATAGGTTGTATTGTTCAATTAAATTGGTTTGGTTCTTTTTTTTTTTATTAAATTACTAATAATGATGTTTTTTTTTACTCTAATCGTGAATGAAATTAGGGTGTTTTTATTCTTTCATGCTAGTCTTGAGAAAGGTCTAGGTTATGAGGTTTATATTGTGATTGACTACGTATTTTGTCTTAATTATGATTAGTATTTAATTGTGATGTAGTGAATCTTGTAGCCTTGTATCATGTTGGTTATGATTTATGACGATGTATGCCCAATTGGATTTGAATGGGGTTGGTGTAAGACTTGATGCTGAACTATTGAAGGAGATTGGAGTTTATGGTCCCTATCCTTTACTTCAAATTATGGTTCATTCTTATTAAGTCACGATGTTGTAATTGAGTATTCCGTTGAATTTAGGTTGATAGGATGCTCATGTTGAAATTGAAATGTCTTGACTATGATGTGTGAGGGGTTGATAAGATGTAAATGTTATAAGGATGGTGAATGATTTAACAAGTGCCTTTATCCATGTTGATATGAAAATGTTAATGTGCTAATCTTACCTATATGACTGTAATAAAGGACAATGACAACCCCCTCATGCAAATTCGATTGAGCTTGATGATGAGATATATACAAGGGTTAGAACCTATGACCTACAATAAGTATGATGATTATAAGACCATTAAAGATATTTCAGAAAGGGATTCAGCATCGCAAACCTAGTGAACTGAGTTGAGGAGTGCCTTTACTACATAGGGAAGGTAGGATAACTAATCTGTCTTAAGATGGAGACACAAATGCATGTAGCATTAAGTGGGTTCCAAATATATCTCATAGTTCTAAAAACTATGGTTTCCCCATAAGAATACTAACTATGGATCCACGAGTGGCTATGTTCATTTTTGGTTATTATATTTGAAAGTAGTCATCTTCTTTTTGGTTGTAGGGTTCCATGACATTGACATTCCCATTAGCTCATGTTGTCTATGTAGGTTAGAGTTGTATTAAAGGAACTAGCTATGATGTCTCAGACATGAAGGTTGTATTCAAAGGAAATTCTTTTTGTAATACCTACTGAGTAATGACTGCCTGATCTATACAAGGGGTTCGTCTCCTATGGCCCCTATATTAAGAATGATTATTAAGAAAGTCGTAAATATATTTCAAAAAGCACTTTAGCTTAGCATCCGAGCGAACTAGATATGAAAGGTGTCCCTTCCAAATGTGGAAGGTGGCTCACAAATGATCTCCTGATATGGAGACACAGTGCAATTGTCATGAAAGAGTGTCTTTCAAGTTATCTCTGTTTCCTTCCTAACTATGTTGCTTCTAGAACATAATTAGCTATAGTGCATCCACCTAGAATGATATGTTACTTGTTTTGGTTCTACATTGGCCAGTAGAGCACCTTTTTGCAGTGAGGGTTTTATGAAACCGATTCATGTTTAGCTCAGGGTCTAGTGTCATTTTAAGGCGATTGTTCCCGAAAAATTAAAAAAGAATGCAATGGAAGTAGGAATGAAGTGAACACTAATAGGGGACTAAGGGGTTCTAATTATTGTAGGCAGGGGGATGTATGAGATCTACTTATATATTGCACAAGTTGACCGTGTAAGGAGTCCTAGGAGGTTGTCTTATGACACTTATGATATGAAAGAAATGCATATGTTGACTTTACATGTTGATGATCCCTATATGATTAGTGTCATTAATGCACAAGCTATGGTCTAAATTTGTAATATGATGATGACTAACACGAGGTTATTTTATATGAAGCAGACATTACTTATGATTATTTCTTTATTCAACTTATTGTGTGGGGGTTATGGGGTCTTCACATGATCATTGCACTTTGTGGTCTTGGGAGGAGATTGTTCTTGTAAGGGTCTTGTATTTTTAATTTAGAAAACTATTCATGTTGATATTTAACTTGATTTGAGCCATGGATTTTGAATTGACTTATGATAATGTTGGTCTTGTGTTGAAGTGAACTAGTATTAAGTGATGTTTGTATATTGTACTTGTATTATGATATTGATGGGCATAATGGCTTTTAAAAATGTCTTAGCATGGTTTGTAAACAAAATTCCCTTTAAGTGATTTCAAGGTTTTATGCACATCTGTTCCATATTAGTACATGTGGTTTTTACTAACACATTCTTTTCTTTACCCAAAGAATGTCGTTGAGGCCATTGAGTATATAGAGGATACCACTTCGCAAGAAGACTTGGAAATATTTCCTAGTTATTAGTAGGTCTCAAGTTCGGGAATGTTGTCATCTTCTTATTTTAGCTCTGATGTTTTTATGTCTAAAGACACCTATTCCTTCCTTTTTATAATTTGCGACTATTGTGAAAGCATTATATATGAAATATTGTATTAAAGTAAGTTAAGGGCCTATTCCCAATAAGTAATTCTCTATTAGATGGTTTACATGTGAGACAATAATTATGAGGACTATTTCTTATGTATGGTTATATTTCTAAACGAGACGTCTATGTGAACTTCATAAAGAAGTAGTCTATTGTAAACTCCATATTATGATAAGTGAAGGGTCAAGTATACCTCAATAATAAAAAATATTTCATTTTCGACCGATGATTGATATGTTATTATGAATAATAACGGGTAGTCGAAGTCCTCTCCGGAGGACGAAGAGTTGTACGCTAGGGGTGCTCCTGGTCATGACGAGGCTTCCATTTAGTAGTCAAAAGGATAAACAAAAGAAAAGAGTTAGAATAAATGACATGTAGAGTTACGACCTCTTCAGGCATGACTTTGAGAAACCAAAGAGGTCAGAATTTCTTAAGCATCAACACAACCTCTCATTACATAAGTGTGCTGCGCTTTACACATGAACAAGCTTTACGTAGACATGGTTTTGTTGAAATCATCTAAATTTTTAAACCTCGACTTTGATACGAAGTTTGTCACGACCGAAGATCACCCCTAGATGTAACGCGGAGACTCGTCCCGCAAAGAGGTCTTACACTAGCCGTTAGCATACATCATGCAGTCATAGGTAGAGAAAATGAGGGAAAAAATTAATAACTTCAAATATGGAATATACATACACTTCTATTTATCCATATATGAAGTTTACATGACTTGTCATTTAACAATTATAGTCTATATGGTTGCACAAATCTCACATCTATTAAAGAAGTAAAAGATTTGGTACATAGCCTCTTACAATAGTAATCTGTCTTACATAGAACTTATATCAAGTCTTAAAAGATAAGATATGAACATTGATTGTTAATAGTCAAATAGTAAAGCTTAGAATAGTGGCATCTTCACGGACTTGAGACCTCACAACAACAACTTCGGGGAACTATTCAAGTCTTCCTTTGAAATTCCTCAAAGCTCTTTAATGTCCCGAACCTACATTATTGTAGAAATATAGAGAATATGGGTGTTAGTACAAAACAATATGTTAAGTATGGAAACATATGCAAGTAAATCCATTAAACATGCATAATAAAGGGACATTTGGTTAAAAATCATGCAAAATTACTTGCCTTGTGCCACATTACAAGAGCATATACAATTAAAATCACTAATAACATTATACAGTGAATACCCATCAAAATTAATTACATCCCATCAGAAATCCATATAACATTTCATGTTTTAGAGCTGAAATCATCAAAAACATACAAGAACCTTACCTACAATACCAATCAAGACACTAGTGCAATGCTCACTGTGAAGCCCCTAACCCCAAATAACCAAGTAAATTAGTAAAGAGGGACAATAAGTAATGCTTTATCTCATCTAACATCCCCATATCAGGTGTAGTCATCATTATAAACAAATATGTTGACTAATATCAGTTCATCAAAATGAATCCACATCATATAAGAGCAACATTATATAGTTAACAACATCATGCATTTATTCATAACATGAGTGCATAAGTAATCATCCTAAGACTCCCCTAAAGGCAACTGGGCAATGATAGGTAAAATCCCATGCCCTACCTACACTACGATAGTCCCTTAAATAATCCTAGTAGTGTCAAGATTTATTATTTATTCATTCATTTTACTTGGGATTTTTTCAATAACGGACAATAGACCATGGGTGAGCTAAAATGGAATCTTGTGTCATAAAAACCCTACCAAAAAGAGGTTCTCTACTTACCAGTAGAAGAACCAACCATACATGACATAGCATCTAGTGGCATCCACTAGCTAGTGTTCCTCTGAGGGCATATAGTTAATGGAACTGGAGATATGATATGCTAGCAATATTTTATGCACATTGCTTGTAGTCTCCATCTATTGAACAATAGTACATTACCTTCCCTCTTTGGAAAGGACACCTTCATATCTAGTTCTCTCGGTGCTAAGTAAATTTCCTTTTAGAAATGTCTCAGTCAATCCTAACAGTAGTTTACAATATAGCCTTAGGGCTAACAACTTGTATAATCATGATCATATCTCTTAGGCTTAGAATTGAAGAACTTCCTTCATCACAACCCAACATTTTAGTAAGATGATCACATCATTGTCAAGAATAATACTGGTACACAAGAAGAACTGTTAAATTCCGGCGAATATACCCTAATCACCAATCTCACTTGTCATCATATTCATAAAATTCCATCACATTCATCATACATCCTGCCAATCGATTCAATCTCAGTCATACGTCAATTGACATTCATATCCAAGAATGAAACCACATAAGTGAAGTAAAGTACTAATGATCTTGAAAGTCTTATCAAGACTCCAAGCATATCCTTCAAGATATCACCCTCAATTACCAAAACCATTATCCAATTAATCATCATAAAATAGTAAATCTAAATTAAGCAATAGAAAATCTAATTACAACATCCCTAATATATATCAATCTAATTAATAATTAGGTTTAGGGACAAGGGTCATCTGTATCTTTTAGAGAAATGGCCCAAGGTTAATTAACTACAACAATACACACTAAAAAATCTATCCATCAATATAAACAAATATACATCACCTTGAACCAATTTTCAAAGATAACCATGAATTGATGAAAACCATAGTTTGGGAAGAATATTTAAAAAACCAAACTTGGAAGAAACCACTTGGGGAGAAAGGAACGGAGTGAAGGAGTAAAAGAGTGAATCTCTTCCATACCTTATAATTTATATAGAATTTAATAAGAAAGCCTTGATCTTAAGAAAAAAAAATGAAAGTAGTGAATCTTGAAAATTGTTTCAATAGGGTCTTTGGGTTTGGTAGTGTTTGGTAGTGGAGCGAAAGTAGAGAGAAGAAGTTGGTTTTGGAATTTTAAAAGTGTTAGGTTAGTTTGGTGAGATATAAACTTTTTTTAGAGCTCAAATAACAAAATAAACAACCCCTGAATTATTAATTATTAATTGACCAATTTACCTAAGCCCCATTAATTTAGCCGCGTAAGACAGTGTTAAGGGTGTGTGATGCAAGGACGAGACCAGTCATGACCTGTGACCAAACACGGCTGTACGGGTCTCAAACGTGGTTGGTTGGTCTTCAAATACTAAATTTGCAGTTATTGGTGAGGAGCTAAGTTTGGACCAACGGACACCATCAATGGAGTGCATCCCATTCGGACGGTTCCATAGTTTGCCCCTCGTGGTTCGTACTGGCTTTTGACAGCTTTTAGGGTCAAATGTAGGTCTCCTCAAGGAACCTTAGTGGTCCTTGGAGAGTCGTTACCTGAATTGTTTCAAACCTAAAACACAATCTATATATACTAATATTTTCGATCAAATCTTGAATTTTATGTCTCTTTAAAAACCCTGAAATCACATGAAGGCACACTGAGGTCATATTTCACAATCTCCGGAGGTCATGGCCGTTCCCTTGAGTTTCGTCTCTAATTTACATTTCATAATCAAGCTAAAATACATTCAGTTGAGTTCTTTAATTATCATTATCCCATTACATGAGGCTTCTAGCTAAGTCATGGAATGTTCGTAGGGTACAGAAAGAAAATCATAATTCAAATCTATTCAATAAGACCATAAAAATTCAACAGACTTCACATTTAATCAATTCTAAAATAACAATCGTTAATTTAGTATTTTGGGGTAAATCATGGGTTCTAGGTACACATTAGAACAATTCATCTTTAATTCAGCAATTCCTTATATTTATCAAATCAAACCTTTTACAATGTTGTGGAATCAAAAACCCGATGCCTTATATTGAAACCCGAACTTTTTAGGGATCTTGGAAACTAAAAAATCATTATTTGAAGGACTCCTGCAATGAAACTTATAAAGGAGAATACTACGTAAATTTATTATAGAACAATACAATATAGAGTGAGAAAGATGAAATCTTGAGCTCCAACCTTGGTTCTTCTCTCCAATGGTAGTTTCTAGAGAAAGGATTATTTGGAGAGGATGGTAGTTTCTATTTTTTTAGTTTAGAAATATTCAGTTGTAAAGGGAAGAAGTTTAATAACTTTAAAAAAACCTCAGATAACTATGATAAAACAATTTAAACATCCCCAACCCAAATTAATTAGATGTTCCCACATTGACCTTAAGTTGGTTATGTAGGGGAAGTGATTGACCTCTGACCATGACCAACGGACGAGGTGGGCTCACGTGTGTAATCCGCAGGTCTATAGGTGGATATGCAACTTGGGAATTTAGTGGTATTGACCTACAAACACCCCCATGGCGTGGCTGTGCTACCTAAGGGGTGTACTTACGATCCATAGGTTCCCTAGAGTTTTGGATGTTTTTGTTCTTTGGGGAAGCCATGAGGTTGGGCTTTAGGGTCTCTCAAGGACCTTTGGGTATTCCTTGGGGCACCGTACCTTGATGTTAACACCCTAAACCTCAACCCAAGACCGAGAAATAAAATTAGAACAAACGAACCCATATAACACTCAATCAAACACACTAGTTAGGATCTAGTTCACCTACTGTTTATCTAGGTCATAAGAGCCAATTTGATTTGATGGAAGTATGCATGGCTATCGCAAATTGAAGCTGGAAGAAAAGGATATTAACCTACATGTTGTTCATGGATAGTCTTGGATCCCCCTTGGGAAAGCGTGTAATGCCGCCCTTGATTGGGTATTGGAGTACAATAAGACCTCCATTTCTTTGGAAGACAAAGAGATGACACACATTCACTTTTTCCTTATGGGACTTTCACATTTAAACATAGCCATTGTAGTGTAATGCTTAAACAACCTTCCAGCTGTGCATAATGGTAAAAATGTAAGAATCATGTGGACACTATTGAGGTATTTATGGATTGTTCTCTGTTGTAGGTGACTCACTTGATGGATGTTTGATACATTGGCCAGCCTAGGTACCTAAACAGTGTGAAGAGTCAATAACATGATCAATTGGGAAAAGTACCGCGTCATGGCGAAAAAGGGATTAACTCGTGGATCATATTTTTGAAAGGGTTTAAGTTGATAGAGTTAAAGTTGAGGTAATAGAAAATCTTCCACACATCTTCTCTGTAAAGGTGTTTTAGAAGTTTTCTTGGGCTGAGGTTTCTATCATAGCTTATCACGGATTTCTCTAAAATTCACGCCTATGTGGAACTTCTCTAAAAGGAGTCTAGGTTTGATTTTGATGATATTTATAGTGCAATTGGAGAGTTGAAAGCCAAATCTAGTGTCCACACTTACATATTTAGACGAATTAGGGCAACTATTTGAAGTGATGCGTGATGTGGGTGGACTAGCGCTTGTTGGGGTGTTGGGACAGAGTTGAGAGCATATTTTTCACCAATTTACTATACCAGTAGAAATTCTGAATGTGGCTCAAAAAAACTTATAGTGAATGTACAACAACTTCTTGTGTGGTTTTTCATTCAAGAAATTTTGATCCTCTTGCTGGTACTAAGGTCGTAGTGATACTAGCAATCTGCATTGAGGGTATCTATCTATAAAAAGGATGCAAAAGCAGGGTTGATCAGATGAGTAGTTGTTGATGAAGAGTGACTTTGAGTTCGAAAGAACGGGGATATATAATCACGTTCCGAATGGGCTGTAATAAATGATGTATTCAAGAAAGAAGAGGCGGTATTGGCTAATTATGATGATCTTATTCCCTTGTTTGCAGATTTTGCTAATTTCTTGACAAAGTAAATTGGTGCAAACAGTTTTGTCATTCCAACCAAAGTAAAAAGGTTTATGCATTATATCAAGAAGTTTTTGGGGATAAGTTACTTGTTTCGTATTTGTGGTGGATAATATTATTTCCATTGTGTGCCTGAGTTAGAATGATGGAGTATAATAAAGACGTGTCATTCATTGACTGGTTGTTGTGGTTCATCCAAGTTGTATTTAGACTGTGCATAAAAATTTTGCAGTGGTTGGTTAGGTTTTTTTACTATCCTACCCTCACCAAAAAAAACAATGATTATAATTTCGCAAGTCTTTTGAGCTTGCATTATGAATATGAATATTGGTATTTTGAGTTGTTTGAAGTTTGTGAATTGACTTCATTGGTCCATATTGGAGATCATACAGGATGAAGTATATGTGGTTACTGTGATTATGTGTCAAATGAGTAAGAAAATATTTCACTTTACCAAATGAGGTAAAATAAGAGTGTCAACACATTCTTGAAAAAGGGTATCTTGCAAGATTTGGTACACCTAGGGGTATCATCAAGATGGAGGGGGTTTCCACTTTAGTAATAATTTTTTTAAGGTGTTGTAAAGAATTGGGGTTACGTCAAAAGATATCTACCCCTTACCATCCAAGTTGCAATTGTACAAATAATCCTTGCAATGAACTCAACAGAAAACGATTGGTTAGAAGACTTGATGATTATGTTGGTAATATCTCACTATAATCAGACTTCATAGTTTTTCCCCTCTAAATTTTATAAAAGGTCATGCCATTGCAGCTAGAAGTGTGCATAAGACGACATGTGGGCGCTAAAGAAGTTGAATTTGGAGTTGACGCCTTAAAGCAAAGAGTGAATGTCATGACTGATTCTTGATTGAATTTACCAAAAGAATATGAAAGTTATCTTGTACAGGTAAAAGAGAAGAAGTATCATGCATCAAAAGATGAAAAAACATGAATTGTTATGGTGGAACTGGTGCTTATTCACACTCAAGGTTCCGATTCATGTGATGGAAATTAATGTCTAAGTGGGATATTGTCCATTCCGAGTCACTCAAATATTCCCCATGGAGTATTGAGCTCGAGAGCTGAGAACAAGGAAAGAGGAACCAGATTCAAACTAACACAGGCAAAGAATAATAAAGTCTACATAGGGCAAATAGAAGTATGCAAGAAGTGATTAAGGACTAATATCTTGATGAAATCTGAGTGTAATCAATGTGTCTTTGGGGTTCGTGACATAAAATAAAGCCTGCCTTGTGGGGCAACCCAAGGATGTACCATCTAGGAAAATTATAGATTTTTCTTTTTGATTTAGGAGTTATCTTCTTTTATTTAATTTTTATAAACTTTTTTGGTGGGATTTATTTTGTATTAATCGTGTTGCTAGACATATACCAATAGGTCTGTGTCTCAAAAGATTCCATAAAATATTAAAAAAGAGTCCTAATGGTTGTTACGTGGCATGGGGGAAAGGCAAAATCGTCGAAACAACTATTTTGAGTGCGGTTACGGACTCAATCGATGTCTAGTGGTCCGTACATGGAACGTGTGAATCGGAATCCGTTAGACCCCTGAAATACAGTGGTTTAACGGTATTATAATTATAATTCATACTTTTTCCTTAGTTTAGTGGTCCCGACAAGCCTGTTTTGTGCCTAATTGATATAAGTTTATCTTTGTTTTTGCAGGAATTGTCCAAAGCTGAATCGGGGATTTTGAGCGAAAAAATGAAGAAGAGAGACAACATACCGAGATTATGACGGTACGTGTGCCTGTGATGGTCCGTAGGTTGGCAGAGTATAGAGAAGCTGCTGAAGGAAGATGGGGAAGTTGACCAAGTGTGGGATTACGAAGCTCGTGTGACGGTACGTCGGCTTATGGACGGTCCGTCCTAAAGGTTCGTCATGAAGATCAGAGAAGTGATCCCAGTAGTACCAGATCCCAAGAGTTGAAGTATTTTGAAACGAGACCCTCGACCGGACGTTGTGCCTAGACGGTCCGTATTATTACCGCGAGGGGACGAGAAAGCAAAGAAGAAAGTGTACAAGTATGGGACGACGGAGTCCATCGGGTTCATTATGATACGCAGGTCCGTCGACCAGCAGCGTTGTGGCAGATTTCCAACAATTAGGATTCTGTGTAATTATGGTTTTTTTTGTTATATAAAATAGTTCGAAAAACCTCGTTTTTGAGGTTAGACTCGTGCTAGATTAGAAAGCATATTATTAGACTTTGTTTATGGGAGTGTTTGATTCTTTGGAGATTCCTACAAGTAATTTTTGGTGATTAATCAAGAAAGAAATTTTTCGGACTTTACTTCCTTTTTTATTGAAGTAACTACATGAATCTGATTTGATAATTTGACTATTGTGGTTTATGTCTATGAGCTAACTAAACTCAATACTAGGGTTGTGGGAACCATATGCAAATAATGAGTAAACCCTAGATAAAATAACAATTCTAAGAAAAAGTTCTTGCATGTTATAATAATTCTTTCGGGCTTTTTTTTTTAGGAAAAGTCTTTTAACGGACGATCAACGTTAGAACTGCCTAATGCTACTTTGCAGGACCAGGAGGGTAGATTAATAGAAAAAGAATTTATTAAACATGATTTAGTGTATACTATCTAATAGGCTAGTATTTGATTGGTACGATTGGTGGTAATAACTTAGCAAATATCGACTACGATTGCTTAATATGATGTAACGATAAGGTTAGGAAAAGCAACCCACACCGTAGCCGGACAAGGTGCGGCGTGATATTTTCTAGATGCGGACCAAGGATTAGAAAATACCTAAATTATTCACTTTGCATGCAAGATACTAGGAAGAATTGTTATAGTTTGAAGTATCAATTTTATGAACTGTGGGGTACACGTAAACCCTAGTACTTGATTTAATTGAATTAAAACCCAACTTTCAAACTCGTTAAGGGTCTCTTTCAATTTTCATTAGTTATTTTTACTCATTAGGAAATAAAACCCCCCATTTATGTTTTACTTTCGAAGGAAATTATCAACCGGAACAATAGTAATAACAGTTAAATTAAGTCTAGGCTATTTTCCTAGGGGACGAGCACACTCATTAGTTGGAATATTTACTTGACGCGACCTTACTTCTTATTTGAGAAGTAAGTTTGAGCGTATCAAATTTTGGCGCCGTTGCCGGGGGAATTGCTTAGATTAACTTGGAAACTTTACTATAGGTAGTGTTATTTTCGTGATTTAGTTTGTTTTATTGTTTTTGATTTCTTTTCAGAACTATCCTCATTGTTATGCCAAATACACGGATGAGAGGAAAGAAAAGTTTTTCCCTACGATCACGAGTTACAGCATCACTGCGAACATGAATCGTAATTTGGGAACCACGATGAGGATCCAAGCAAGAACCATCCGCTACGGTGATGTTCATGGTAGGATGTTACGATGCTCAGGGTGAACATCAACAGAGGGACAGAATACGATACACGTACCCAAGCATCTACAGTGGCTATGATAACATAGCGGATTCGGAGGGGCCAAGGTTTTGCCTCCTCTTCCCAACATGCCACACTTTTGTGGTAACTAGTGTCGATGCAAATGTTCACTGACAGGGTTTGTTTTCAGGGCTACCTTTCTGAGGATCCAAGGCCCATATAGCTATGGTAAGGGCAGTGTGGAAACGTTGTGTGGGGAGGCCTGATTTGGATCTGAGTGTAATAGGGTCAGAGTGTTTCCTCTCTCATGACGGGCAGAGCCTGCTATTTGGTTCACTGAGCTCCCATAAACTCCATATTACTTGGAATCAACTGAGGGAGTTTGTTAGCACGCTATATCGGGTCTCCAAGAAACTAAACCACAAAGACAGAGTGAATAACTTTGTCGGCACTACAGGAGAGCATTTAGTAGTTCTTGGGATAGATTAACTATTCTGAGAAGGTTCCAAATGTCACCATATGATGATGAGTATGAAAGAATACTTCTATAGGGGACAAGAGTGATAACAAGCAAAGCGTATTGGACACTAAGCAGGTGGATCGTATGTGAGAATGGCCTTATGAGGAGATCGTTGAAAGTTAGAAAAAATCCACGGAATAACAAAGCTTGGAGTATAGGACAATGATTACAGGGAGAAACACCTTTCGCCAGTGCAGTCCACTCTCACAACCCAGCCACCAGATGAGATTCGTTGAAGAAATGGCTCAAAGGAGAACTGAGCTTGGGCTGGTCCTAAAACATGTAACTGGGGGTGACAGAAAAGATTAATGCCAGTCAAACATTGGCTAAATACCACTCAAACGATGAAGGTTATTATGAGGAGGATCTATGCAGTTAAATGAACAGTATGGGGGTTTCCGACCAAGCGCCCACGGTTAAATCAGGATAAATTGGCGCCAAGGGCAAGGAACTAAGGAGGAACTATGGTAACACAATCGTGGAGGGTTTCATTAGGTAAAGGACTGGAAACTACAAATCGCGACAAACAACTCAACAGGGGGGATAACATGGTAATAGAAAAGACAGGATTGGACCCTATGTTCCTCCTCACAAATCGGGAGTTACTCATAGGGTGGTGAGGGTAGTTGTCGCGAGGTTGAGGATATATTGCATAAATGATGAGGAGGTTAACGCATGCTAGTGATGGCACAATAAAGAGGGGAGAAGAGAAAGGATGTAGCGGAGGTTATTTGGCAAAAAGTTGATACCATGCAATATTCAATTAAGCAACTTGAGTTTACAATGCCCAATATATGCAACTGTTGAACACACGGCAACCGGGCACTCTTCCTAGCAACACTGTCCAAAATCCAAAAAATGATGAACATTGTATGGCAATTACATTCGCGGTGGTAAGCAAAAACCATTGACCACCTAGCAATCTGATGAGAATAAGGTGACAACAGAATCTGATAAAGTAGTAGAAGTGATGCTGAATTCGAGGATAACCACTGCCAAAAGATGTTGAAGTGCCTAAAAAGGTAACTCCTATGCCTAGGCCACCCCCCCATACCCCATTTCCTCAAAGATTATTGAAAAAGACGAGGTGGGCAAATATCGGCGTTTATCACAAATGTGAAAGCAAACTTTCATCAAGTCCGAGTTTCGTAGAAGCTTTTAGAACAAAGCCAGGTTAACCCAAATTTTGAAAGATCTCGCGCACAAAAAAGAAAGATCGGGCCTTTGGAGGATGATGATAGAATGAGCATTTTGTAGGGCTATTGCTCACACGATCTCTGTCAAAAGAATAAGTTCGGGTTGAATGTACTATTCCGTGTACAATGGGCTATTACATTTTGCGAAAAGAATTATGTGATCTGGGAGCAAGATAAATCTCATGCCCCTCTGATTTACAAGTAAGTGGGTTTTTGGGGGACCCAAAGACCACGCGAGGTGGCTACTGATGGCTGATCGAACAGTTAAAACGGACATATAGGGATACTCCCAGTGTGCTAGTAAAAGTGGAGTCATCTCATATTCCAGCAGATTTTTTTATTCTTGATGTGCTGATCGATTTGAAGTGTCCATTCTTCTTGGTGAGGACATTCCTGCTACGGGAACGAGCCTAGTAGAAATGGGAAAAGGGGCAAATGAAATTTTGATTGAACAATGAGAAAGTGACCTTAATGTTTAAGGCCATTGAGGCAAGAGAGTGGTGAGCTCCAACGCACATCTGCTATATCCTACACATGGGTGAGGACATCTGAGACAAATATAAAAGTCTAGGTGTAGGAAGCATTAGCAGGGCAGTAAATAATGAACTCTGATAGTGATGATGAAGAGTATGAGGCATTAGTCGCGGCTCGTGCACGAGGAGATGCGTCCGGTTTAAACCGAAGAACGAAATTTGAGCTTGATATGAAAAATTGCGAGTCCCCACCCGCGAACCCCATCGATAGAAGGAGGGCTCCAAAGTTGAATTAAAGCTCGCCACCTAATTCTTAGGTATGAATTCTTAGGAAATGGTGACACTTTCCGGTTAATATTTACATCAACCTGGATGAACAACAGGTTCGAGTTGGGGAAGTACTAAAAAGAGTTCAAAAGGCCATGGGTTGGACCGTTGTGGAAATTATGGGGATCCTCTGGGATTGTTCTCATAAAATCCAACTCATGCTGATCATAGCCCGATTAAGTTAGTATTAGCACCAGAGACGCATGATCCTTTGACAGGTGTGAAGAAGGAAATTCATCAAGTGGTGGAGCTGGAGTAATCTATCCAACTCGCCGATTAGTAGTTGGGTAGGCCCGGTTCAGTGTGTACACCTTGAAAGGAAAAAAAAGAAAAGGGGGAAATGATGTGGTACCCACCACGAAAAAAAAGAAACTTGTTCCAATGAGACGGTTTTACTGGATGGAGGGTGTGTCACAGGATACCGTAATCTAATAATGAAACTCATGGATGAAAAGACCATTTTCTATGGGCCCTTCATGGGATAAGAGTTGGAATTTAGGAATTGCCGGAAACAGGCGTGGTCTGTTTTCTGGATGGTCTTCGGGTATATCAGATTTCATCCATTGCACCAGAAGATCAAGAGAGCGAAAAACCACTTTCACTGTCCAATGGGACTTTGCCGTTCAGAAGAATGCGTTTGGGTTGTGCATGCACCACAACCTTTCAGAGATGTATGATGTTCAATATTTTCTTACATGGGGGGATACTTATCGAGGTTTTTTATGGGAATGATTTTTTTCTACTGTGGTTGGTGATTCATTCGAGCGGCGATTCCTTAACCAATTTATCTAAGGTTCTTAGAGATGTGAAGACTACAATTTGGTCTCAACTGGGAAAAGTGTCATTTCTGGTGTAAAGAAGGTATTGCGTTGGGTCATCGGCATTTCAGAAAAGAGGAAAAGAGGTTGATCGAGCTAAAAGTTGACGGGTAATAGCGAGACTGGCCCCACCAATCTCTGTGACAGGTGTGGAAGGTTTCTTGGGCATGCAGGTTTACCGAAAGATTCATAAATACTTTTCAAATATTGCACAACCCATTGTGCAAACTGATGGAGCAAGATTGAATTTTGTTTTGATTGATCTGTTCTTAAGGATTCGGTGAAATAAAGAAAAATTGGTTATCTGCGCCCGATCTTATTTACCGGATTGGAGCAGTCCATTTGAGGGTCTGTGCGAGCTAGGGGGTTAGCTCTTTGTGTAGTACTGGGACAGAGGAAACAAAAAAAATCCTTCACCCCATGTACTATGTAGTAAAGCCTAAATGAAGCTCAGAAGAACTACACTTAGTGACTGCGACAAGAACTCCTAGTCGTAGTGTTGCTTTGAGAAATTTCTCTCCTATTCCTAGGTACTAGAGTTATAGTGCCATACTGACCATTCAGCATGGAGATATTTGATGGCGAAAAAGGATGCCGAAACCAAGGCTTGATTCGTTGGGTATACTGCTACAATGAATTGCTTTGAAGTGTGGAAAGAAGAAAAGGGGGACTTAAAAAATCAAGTGCTGATCATGTCTCGTCTAGAGATGTGAAGCTATGAGAGAGTTAGGGGATAATACTGACATGATGATACTTTCCCGATGAAATGTATTGGCTGACTTCACAAGACTTGATCATGGTTCGCAGATTTTGCGACCTATTAATGGTAGTGATATTGTTCCATCAGACTGTCCTTTATCAAAGGGCGTTCAGGTACGATGTGAAGAAGTTCTTTGGGATTGAACCATACTTGTGATAGGATTGTGCGAGGGCTTATTCGGCGTTGTGTGTGCCAGAATGTGAAATGTTGAGTGTGTGGGAGGCATGCATTCTTACTGTTGGCGGACCACAAATGGGTATACGAACCGCTCACACGATATGCAATGTGGTTACTATTGTCCAACTCTTCATCAAGATTGCTCATGGGTTGATAAAGGACAAATGTCACGGTGATTTGTTTTGGTGGTATTCAGAAGAAAGAGCTCCTCTAAACCCCCATTCTTGTGAGTGAGTTATTTGATGTGTGGGGTTTATTGACTTTATGGCCTTCGTGAGTTTTCTGGGAATGAAAGTACATTCTTGTAGAAGTTGATTATGATATCTAATGGGTGAAGCCATATCCCTCCCAAACAATGAAGGGAAGAGTGTACCACTGCATTCTGAAAAAGAATATATTCTCCGTTTTGGCACTCACGGGCATTATTAGGGATGGGGGCTTCCCACTTCGCAACATATTGTTCAAGGGGTATTGGAGAAATACGGTGTATTTGCCATAATGTGCCACTCCTTACCCCCCTCAAACAAGTGGTCAAGTTGAAGGATCGATCGGGAGAGCAAAAACAGATATGGTCCACAAAACAGGAAGTTAGTAGAACGGATTGCGTCACAGAGGCTTGATGATGCTCTTTGGCCTACCGAAACAGCGTATAAGACTCCCATGGTATGTCTCCATACAAATGTATATGGAAATCTTGTCATCTCGGTTTTGGAGTTAGCGATAAAGCAAAATGGGAGCTATGAAGAAGTTAAAACTGGATGGAGCGAAGCGGCAGAGCAACAGGATGGGTGAATGAACTGAGAATTCCTTGAAAGCCATGAAGATCAGCCCTCTATAAAGAAAAGAGAAGACAGAAGTTCTCAGACACAAAAGTGGAAAAACGGAGAGGTTTATGGTCGGGGATTGTGCTTCTATCAATTCTAGATTGCGCATTGTTTCCAGGAAAACTCAAGTCAATGGATGGGCCCTTACACGTTACAAACTATGGACCCCTCATGAGCAGTTGTTTGTGAGTTGGGAAA
>JAKWJA010002124.1:0-40909 GCA_027704765.1 Solanum habrochaites
ACGGGCCTCGTGCCTGCAACGGTCCGTCCGCCCATTTTCGCGTGACGTTCAGAGAGTCGATCTCAGTACCCAAGTTTTTCATATTCTAAGTGTTTTGGAATGAGATCCCCTCGACGTCCGTCGTGCCCTGACGGTCCGTCGTGGATCCGTACTTCTCAGCCAGTTTTTTCCAGAAATAAAATCTGCTGCTCAAAACGACTAACAGGTCGTTACAAATAATAGTAATAATATAATAATAATAATTATTACTATTGCTATATTATTACTATTACTATTATTATTTATTATATTATACTATTATTTGTAACGACCTGTTTAGTCGTTTCAGTAGTAGATTTTATTTCTGGAAAAACTGGCTGAGTCGACGGACCCCACGATGGACCGTCGTGGGGGTCTCGTTCCAAAACACTTAGAATTCTGAAAATTGGGTACTGAAATCGACTCTCTAAACGTCGTGACGGAATGGCAGGACGGAACGTCACAGGCGTGACCGTCACAAATCCTTCAGTAAATCTTAGTCTCTGAACTCTGTGACGACTCAGCAGGATGGACCGTCGCAGGCACGACGGCCCGTCACAGACTGCGTATCCCAGGCTGAGTCGGTTTCTTTAAATGTTTAAGGGGCGTTCATAGATATTCCTACTTATATTATAAAGTTGGTGGGTTGAATATTAATAATCAAATTTTTGAGGGTTAAAGGAAGATTAACCTTAAATTAATTAGTGGGTTATTTTTAATCTTTTATGCTTAATTATATACTAATTAGGGTAAAAGAAGAGGGTTTGAATAAGAAAATAGAAAGAACAAGGAGAGGGAAAGAGAATCGATCGGAGAGAGAGGAACGAAGAGGAAAATAGAGCTTTGGGAATGCTTGTTTGATCGCAATTCTTCGGTGGAGTAGGTTATGGTTTTATGCGATTCATAGTAAAACTCTTAATAGGAATGATATGTAGTGGGAGTATGTAAACCCTTTCTATATGCTTAATTGTATGCTTGTATGAATGTGATTAATAATGTGATAAAATAAGCATGATGAGTATGGAATCCTAAATCTTGAACAACCCTTAATCTGCTTGTATGAGATGATGATGCCTTTGTAAAAAATAAGGCTTGATGGAACTAAAAGTGATATTGAGAGTAGTGGGAAAACGGGTGTCAAGAAACGACAGGTAGTATTGTGGATCGGTTCCCGTTGTTAACCGACACGTAGGAATTAGGGGATGGAGGTTGTCTACGAACAGACATGTAGAAATGTAGTTTTAGGGATGGGGGTCACGAACCGACACGTAGAATTAGGGGATCGGGTGTCATAAAACCGACAAAGTAGTATAGTGGATCAGGTTGTTCACGAAACCGGGCACGAGAATAGGGGATCGGGGGGTGTCACGAAACCGACACGTGAATTAGGGTGGGGTGTCATGAACCGACACGTACAATTAGGGGGAACGGGGTTTTTTTGTTTGTCACGAACGGACACGTCGTATATGGAGCGGCGTGCATGTACGACACGAGAGAAAAATAAGGTGAATGATCTGAAAAGACGTTAACTATTGATCAATCTAATGAATCCTAATTCCCAAAGAGTATGGACATGAGGGCGTGAGTCCGTATGGATGAACTTGGCGGTGCTTATTAATGAGTATAGAACTTGTTGTTGCTAATGGTAAGTATTGCAGTTGATTTATTGATATTAGTTGATATATTTCGTTTCTATTTTGAGTTGGCCGATGATACTACTCAGTAGCGTTATGTTTTGTACTGACCCTACTTGTATGGTTCTTTCTTTTTATATGTGGAGTGCAGCAAAAATACCGTCGTCTTCAACCAACGCAATCGAGCAGTCTTATTACACCGGATTTCAGGGTGAGCTTAATGCTTCTATCTTGGTACTGGAGCTTCTCCTCAGTCTTGAGCTTGAAGTTCCGGCATGGACTAGCTTTTGTTATTGTAGCTTCTTAGAATACTCTTAGTTTAGTAAGTTGTCATAAGATGTTCTTTGTGGTGATGACTTCCAGATGTTGGGCGAAATTAATAGATGTGAATTTTAGAAGTGATGAATTGGTGTTCATAATGAGTTTTGAAGTCTTCCGCATTGTATTTTTGTTATTTATGGGTAAACGTTGGGGGTTTAGATTGGTTGGTTCGATCACATAGGAGGGTAAGTCGTGGGTACAGTCGAGGCCCATTTTGAATCGTGACAAACTTGGTATCAGAGCATTAGGTTCGTTGGTCTCATCACACAAAGAACAGGTCTAGTAGAGTCTAAGATACCTTTTTTGTGTCTTTCTATTGGGGGGAGGGCACCTTACTTTTCTTTGAGAGGATATAAGACTTTAGGAAAACTTCAAATTCTCATTCTTCTCTTTTCGTGCTATTACTTGGATCCCAATTGGTATTAGGTGATACAAAATTGGTAGTATTGACCATCTCACTCTATTTCGCAGGATGGTTAGAAAACTAGAGCAACGACTGCGCAACACCAACATCGCGAAGACAAGAAGCGTCTTAGCAGCCACTGGGCTGTAGATTCAAAGGAGGGGTATGACAAGGGCCGTGGGAAGGAGGTAGTGAAAGGGAAGTCCGGTAGAGGAAGAGGACGAGCCACCTAGCCCATCTGGTCTAGGGAGGTGACTCCTCTCACTAACTTAGGACGTGTAAGAGAGGGTGAGGATGGGGAGAATGAACAAGTGCAGAATGAGGATTGCCAACACAAACCTACACCAGAGATGATCAATCAGTTCTTGCTATCTTACGGGTTATCGGATCCGGGCAGAACCCTCCAGTGTTTTCGCACCAGCACCTCAGGTTCGTGGAGCAACATGCAACTACTATGGCTCCCCGCCTGTACCTCATTGGAAATAGCACATTTCTCGTTTGACTACAGGGCCTATAAATGACAAATGATCAGCATTGAACTTTTCAAGAAGTTCTTGAAATTGAAAAATCCAGTCTTCAAGGGTGCTGATCTGAGGATGCATGATTTTCTGGGTTGAATGTCATGAAGTACTACACAATGGGTATAGTAGAACGGTTTGGTGTTTGAGTTTGTGACTTATCAGTTTAAAGGGAATGCCAAATGTGGTGGCGTCACATGTGAGTGTCTCAACCAAAGAGGAACCCACCTAGACTGGGCATCATTTTCTAGTTGTTTATGGAGAAGGATACCCCCGGACTTGAGGATAGGAAAAGAGATGAGTTTACTTGAGCCTAGCGCAAGGTTAAGGATAGGATGTCGGTTACTGCATATGAGGCTAGTTTTGCCGCAATTATCCAGGTATGCCACCCAAATATGTTTCAGTTCCACAAGAGCGGGTTCGCCGTTTTTTGGAAGGGTTAAGCTCAGAATTGCGGATTGGAAATTTTTCAAAAAGCCTTACAGGTAGCAGGGATACGGCACAACTCCTTCAACACGGGCAGACTTCGTGATAGAGGGGAAGGAGTGAATCCAGAGATGACTTCCACCCATGGATCGACATTAAAAAGGTTGTTTCGAAAGGGGAGGTGAGTTTAATGGTTCTGACTCTAGAGGACAGGGTTCAGGAGGTACCATGTCCGACCAATTCGTTCTTCACTACAGACTGTAGTTGGGAGTCAACCTCAGACTGGTCAAACCACTTCTCTGAGTTTGGAGGTTATCCCCAGACTTCGTCATTCTCAACAGAGACTATGCTTGAATCCAGCGAGGTGTTATGGATGGGGGCGGACTAGGCACATCAAGATGGTATTGTCCAAAAATTAGAGTTACAGACCTCAAATAGTCAGAGGGTGGTAAGGTGGTCAAGAAGAGGCCATCATTCATGGAGGGTAGTGTGGCCCGGGTAATGGTTGTAA
Source organism: Solanum habrochaites (assembly GCA_027704765.1). Lineage (NCBI taxonomy): Eukaryota > Viridiplantae > Streptophyta > Magnoliopsida > Solanales > Solanaceae > Solanum > Solanum habrochaites. The sequence continues at coordinate 3,832 of JAKWJA010002124.1, forward strand.
CCAAACGGCCGGGTGGGGGGTGACGGGGGGAAAAAATTGGATAGTTACTACAATAACACATGGTAGGGGCAAGGGCAGCCAGGGGATAGGGCCCACTGTTACGCTTTCCCTGGGCGGTCGGAAGCGGAGATCAGATCTGTTATCAGAGGGTAATCTTTGGTTGTGATTGCATGGCTTATGTATGGTTTGATCTGGATCCACATTTTTCATAGTATCTTCCTCATTTGATCGGTCGTTTCTTTAATTTACATTGTGAATTGTGGACATGCCTTTTGTGTTTCTACTCCGGTGGTGAGCTCTGTGATAGTTGAAAAGGTGTATAGTCTTGTCTGTAAACTCGTGGGGAGCAACTCATGTAGACTGTTTTCTAGAGAGGTTGATTTCGATTTGTAATTCCGGTATGACAAGAGCTTTGGGGGAATAGCTTGTTGAATCGCAATTCTTCGGTGGAGGTAGGTTATGGTTTTTTTGCTATTCGAGGGAACTCTTAATAGCGAAATGAATGTATGGGGTAGTATTGGTAAACCCTTCTCATATGCTAATGGATGCTTGTATTTGAATGTGATTACATAATGGTGATACAGTAAGCATGATGAAGCTATTGAATCTAAATCTTGAAAAACCCTAATTTGGCCTTGTTAATGAGATTGATGATGCCTTAGTTATAAAGAAGGATTTGATGAACTTAAAGTTGATGAGAGGAGTGGACGGGTGTCACGAAACCAAAAAGTTAGTAATTAGTAGATCGGGTGCTATTGTCACGACCGACACATAGAATAGGGGATCGGGTGCACGAGCCGCACGTTAGAATTAGGGGATCGGTGCCGACACCACCACGTAGGAAGTAGTGGATCGGGTGTCACGAAACCAAACATGTAGATAGGGGATCGGGTGTGAACAAAACCGGGATACATATGTATTAGTGGATCGGGGTTGTCACGAACCAATACGTAGAAGTAGGGGATCGGTGTCACGAACCGGACACGTAGATTAGGGAGATCGGGTGTCACGACCGACACGTAGAATTAGGGGATCGAGTGTCACGAAACTAACAGTAGGGATTAGGGGATCGGGTTGTGACGAAAAACCGACACGTAGGTATTAGTGGATCGGGTGTTCACGAACCGGGGACACGTAGAATTAGCGTATCGGTTGTTCACGAACCGACACGTAGTATTAGTGGATCGATATCACGAACCGACACGTAGAATTAGGGGATCGGGTGTCACGAACGACACGTTAGAATTAGGGGGATCGGGTGGGTGTGTGACGAACCGACAAGTAGAATAGGGGAACGGGTTTGTCACGAGATGGACACGTAGTAATGGAGCAGAGTGTCACGTTACCGACACGAGAGAATATAAGGTAATGAATCTGAAAAAAGACGGTGGGGTTAATATGATCATCATATGAACCTAATTCCCAATATGGGTATGCATTGAGGCTTGAGTTCATCATGGATGAATTGGCGGTGTATTAATGAGTATAGAACTTGTGTTGATACATGTAAGTATTGGTAGTTGAGTTTGATATATGATAATATTATTTCTAGTTTGAGTTGGCCGCGATGATACCTACTCAGTACCGTGTTTGGTACTGACCCCTACTGTATGTTCTTTCTTTTTATATGTGGTTTGAGTGCAAGAGCAACAACAGTCGTCTTCAAACTCAACCGCAACTCTAGCCAGTCTTCATTACACCGGATTTACAGGGTGAAGCTAATGTTTATCTTGGACGGATACTTCTTCTCATGTCTTGATGCCTTGAAGTTCCGGCATGGACAGCTTTTGGTATTTTAGCTCATAGAGTACTATTAGTTTAGTAATTTGAATATAGATGTTCGTGTGGTGATGACTTCAGATTTTGGGGGACTAAGAGATGTTGCATTTTAGAAAGTATTGAATGGTTTTTAATGAGTTTTAAGTTTCCGCATTGTATTTTGTTATTATGGTTAAACATTGGGTTTAGATGGTTGGTTCGCTCCACATAGGAGGGTAAGTGTGGGTGCCAGGCGGCTCGTTGGGGGCGTTGACAAATCCACAATTAAGTTGTTGACGACCTATTTAGTCGGTTTTTAAGCAGCAGATTTATTTCTGGAAAAAATTGGATGGGTCGACGGATCCACGACGGACGTCATAGGCACGACGGACCGTCGAGGGGGCGGGGTCTCGTTCCAAACACTTGAATTTAGAAATGGGTATGAGATCTGACTCTTGGACTCGCGGGCAAGGCAAAATGGCGGACGGACAGCGAGGACAGGACGGCGCCGTCACAGGATCTTTAAAAAGAAGGGAGTCTTGAACTTGTGTGACGGAAGCAGAAGGACGGACCGTCACAGACACGACGGGCCGTCACAGGTCTGCGTGACCTGACTGGGTAGGATTTTCGGTTAAATAATTTTCAGGGCAGCACGTTTTGGACTATTCCGGCTTATTTAATCTAAAAGTAGGGTTTAATGTTAATCATTCAATTACTGGGGCGGTTAAAGATGAAACCTTGAAAAACAAGTAGTGGGATTATCATCTGTTATACTTAATATATGCTATTAGGGTAAAAGCAAAAGGGGTTTCAATAGCAAAAATAAAAGAACAAAGAGAGGGAGAAGAAAAGAAACGATCGATCGGATCGAGGGAAAGAACGACAGCTTGGGAAGATAGCTTGGTGATCGCGATTCTTCGGTGGAGGTAGGTCATTTATGGTTTATGCTATTTTATAGTAACTCTTAATAGCGAAGATAGGTATTTGGTAGTATTGTAAACCCTTCAGATTCTTAATGTGTGTATGCATGATGTTGTTATATATAATTGTGATGAAATGAAACTAGCATGATGAGGTGTTGGTGTTTGAATCTTAAATCCTTTAAAATGTTAATGGTTATGATGATGCTTGTATAAAGAAGGCTTGATGAACTAAAATATGAGAGTAGAGGCTTGGGTGTCACGTTCCGGCACAGGATAGTATAGGGATGGAGATGTCACGTTCTGACACCAGCAAGTATATGGATCGGGTGTCACGTTCGACACAGATAGTTATATGGAATCGGGTGTTCACGTTCCGGCACAGGATAGTATATGACGGGTGTCAGTTCGGCACCAGGGTAGTTATATGGATCGGAGTGTCACGTTCCGACCACCAGGTAGTATATGGATCAGAGGGTCACGTTTCGGACACCCGGATAGTATATGGATCGGGTGTCACTTTCCGACCCAGGATAGTTAGTGGAGCGGAGTGTCACGTACCGACACGCGAGGGATAAAGATAACGAATCTTGAAAATGTTAAGATACTCAATCCAAAGAACATGTTTACCAAAAGGAGTATGGTGTGGTGGTCTGAGTCCTCATGGATGGGTTGGTGATGTTATAAATGATTTTTTATACTTGTTGCAACCTGTTAAGGATATTAGTTGATTTTATGATATTATCTGACATTGATATTGCTTTCTATATTTTGAGTTGGCCGATGATACACTCAGAGTACTCGGTTTTGTACTGACCCTACTTGTAATTATTTTTCGTTGTTAGTTGTGAGATGCAGCAAACGTACCATCGTTCTTCAACTCAACGCAACTCTAGCCAGTCTTCTCACGTCGGAATTCAAGGGGTGAGCTAATGCTTATAGCTTGGAAGGATCATCTTCTTCATGTCTTGATGCGTGAAGTTCCGGCATGGACTAACTTTTACTTATTAGCTGATTAGATATCTTAGATTAGTAATTTGCAGGGATAGAGTTTGGTGATGATGACTTCCAGATTTTGGGGTTAATGATTGATAATTTTGAAGTTATTTAATTGATTGCGTAATGAGTTTTAAGTCTTCCGCATCGTATTTGTTCATAATGATAAACGTTGGGGTTTGAGATTGGTTGGTTCTCTCACATAGTAGGAATAAGTGTTGGGTGCACTCGCGACCCGTTTGGGCGTGACAAACTTGGTAAAGTACAGAGACTTAGGTTCGTTGGTCTCATACACCAAGAATGAGTCTAGTAGATCTAGTAGAGTCGTAAGGAACGGTAGGGGGACGCATTTACTTCTTGGAGTGGCTATAGGACGTAGGAAAAAATTTCATTCTTTCGTTCTTGCGTGTATTTACTGGGATCCAATTGGTATATAGGTGATACCATATTTGTATCGACATCTTAACTCTATTCGCAGATGGATAGAACTAGAGCAACAACTATTGCCAAACACAAGCACCGGCAGGAAAAGATGCGTCTGAGCCAGGCAAAGGGTGCGGAGCTCGAAGAGGAAGCAGTGCAAGGGGGCGTGGTAGAGGTCGTGGAGGAGGAAGGAGGAAGTCCTACTAGAGGAAGAGGACAAGCACCGTCCCATCTAGTACTAGGGCGGGTTGACTCTTCCAACGACTGAGGAAGTAGAAAGAGAGGGTGAGGAAGGGGAAGGGAAGCAAGATGCAAGAATGAGGAATTACACCAAACCTACCCCAGAGGATGATTAATATGGTTCTTGATCTATATTAGCGGGTTATCAGATCAAGGCCAGACCACCTACAGTGTTTTCTGCACCAGTACCTCAGGTTCCGGAAAGACGAAAGGCCGCTGCTTGAGGCTCCCCGCATGGATGCCAATTAGAAATAGGCACGTTCCTCGTTTGACTCAGAGGGCCCCTAATGTACAAGTGATAAGCCATGAAACGTTTCAGTAATTCTTGAAATTGAAACCTATAGTATTCAAGGGTGCTGAATCTGAGGATTGCCTGATGATTTTCTAGTTTGTATTGTCATGATGTTACTAATAAATTGGATTAGTGGGAACCATTTGGAGTTGAGGTATGTAAAATCTATTAGTTTCACGGGAAATGCCAAATATTGTGGGCGGTCACATGTTGAGCCTGTCAACCCTCACAGGCACAAATATGATTGGACGTGTCATTATCTAGCTTATTTATGGAGAAGTATATCCCCGGACCTGAGGGATCGGAGTGAGAGGAGAGATGAGTCTCTTGAGCCTAGAGCAAGGCAAGATGTCGGTGACTGCGTATGAGGCCTAAGTCCGTGCATTATAAGATATGCCACCAAGCTTTTGTTGCAGTCCACAGAGAGGATTCGCCCCGTTTTGTGAGGGGGGTTGAGGTCAGATTTGCGGATTTCAGCCGTGCAGGGTAGCGGCTTAAGCGAATCCTTCAAGAGGTGGTTAGACTTCGTGATAGAGTGGAGGGGAGTGAAGTCCAGATGACTCACATGGAATCAAATCTAAAATGTTTCGTATGAGGGAGGTGAGTTTAATGGTATGAAGCCAGAGGGGCAAGGGTTCGGAGGTTATCCAGCCGACCTATTCATCTCACTGAGACTATAGTTAGGGGTCCACCGCGACGGGGTCAACCACTTCTCTGAGTTTCGAGGTTATCCCCAAGACTGCTTCATTTTCACAGAGACCTATGCTTGAATCCAGAAGAGTGTTATGGATGTGGGAGACTGGGCCACAATCAAGAGTATGTCCAAAATAGAGTTACAGACATCAAATGTAGACGGTAGAGGTGGTCAAGGAAGCGGCCGTCATTCTGGGGCGCCGTGGTGGCCGAGGTAATGGGTGGTCACAACAACGGACGGGGTGGGAGGGGGGGTGACGGGAAAAATGGAGTTAGGTTACTACAAATAACCATGGTTAGGGGCAATGGGAGACAGGTTGGATAGGGACCACCTGTTACGCTTCCCTGGGCGGTCGGAACGCGGAGACATCAGATGGCTGTTAACAAGGTTAATATTTCGGTTTGGTGATTTGCAGCTTCTGTATATTTGATCATGGATCCACATTTCATATGGATCTTCCTCATTTGCTATCGGTATTAATCTTACTGTGAATGCTTGACAGTGTTCGTGTTTCTACTCGGTGGGTGTGGGTGGTGAGTATATGATAGTGAAAAGGGTTAAGGTCTTGTCTGGTAACTATTCGTGGGGAGCATACTCATGTAGATTTGGTGTTATCTTAGAGATGGTGTGATTTCGAGGTAATTCTGGGTAGGACTGGCTTTTCCAAATGTTGCAATCTTAGATTGGTAATGCTAAAACTGTTAACGTTGCCACAAGCCGGGACTAGATCCGTTAGTGTGGGGGGAGGGTGACTACACTCCACTACAGTTCGTATCATCTCCTTTCTTCGTGCTAAGAGAAGGTTATTAAGGGTGCTTATATTTCTGGCACACCCTCGGGATGATATACCACAAGTACTTCATTGAGTCGTTCCGGTGGATTTCCGTGAGTTTCTGGATGTGTTTCGTGCAGACCTTCCTGGTTATCACCCGGATAGAGATATTGTCTATGCATGATCTGGAGGTCGGTACGCGCCCCATTTTCCATCCTCCTATAGAATGTCGCCAGCAGAGTTAAGGGAGTTAAGGCCCAAACTCAAGAGTTTAAGTAAAGGTTCATTAGACCAAAGTGCCTCCCTTGGGGTGCTCAGGGGTTATTTGTGAAGAAGAAGGATGGGGAGTTTTGGATGATGTGCAATAGACTACCCGGCAATTGAACCAAAAGTTAACTGTTACGAACAGTACCCTTTCCCCGATTGATGATTGTATAGATCAGCTACGAGGATGGCTTGCACCCTTCTCGAAAATTATTTGAGATTGGTTAATCATCAATTGAAAAATACGGGCAACGGAATGTGCCCAAGACTACTTTTGACCAGGTATGGGATTATGAGTTCTAGTAATGTCTTTGGGCTTACGATGCCCTGCTGCTTTCATGAGCTTGATTGAAATGGGATTTACAGGGCCATATTGGCTCTTTTTGTCAGTGTATTTATGATGATTATAAGGTATACTCAAAGGGCAGAAAGAACATGAGGCGAAGTTGCGAAGTGTATTGGAAAATGTGGAGGGGAGAAAAGCGGTATTTGCCAATTCTCAAGTGTGAGTTTTGGCTAGATTCAGTGTCCTTCTTGGGGCACGTGGTTCCAAGGATGAGGGATGCGTGGATCCTTTAAGATTGGAAGAAAGTGAGAATGAGAAATGGGTAAGACCTTACTAATGTGTCAGAAGTAAGGAGCTTGTTGGTTAGCAGCTACTACCGTCGAGTGCAAGGGATTCTTTCTATTGCTTCCCAATTGACGGAAAACTTGACTAAGCCGAATGTTCATTTGTATGGTCGGACGTTATGCGAAGAAACTTCAGAAACTCAAAGACCTTGCTGACTACTGCACTATCCTTACCTGGCCAGTCACGGGGTAGAACTTCATGTTTATTGTGATGCATCCTATCCTGGTTTGGGGCCGTGCTAATGCAGAGAAGAAGGTAATGCTTATGCTTTGAAGGCAATAAAAGTGCTATGAAGTAATTATCCGAACCCATGATTTGGAGTTGATGTGGTGGTGTTGCATTAAAGCAATGGAGACAGATCTATATGGGGTCAAGTGTGAAGTCTATACGGATCATCGTACGTTTACAGTATGTCTTTAATCAGAGAAAAGATTGAATTTGAGAAAGAGGAGATGGATGGAATTACTGAAGGATTATGATGTTACCATCTGTACACCCAGAAAGGCTAATGTTGTGGAAGACGCCTTAAGTGAAAAGCAGGGGAGCATGGGTAGTTTTAGCCCACATAAGTTTTCTAGACGCCCATTGCTAGAGAGGTTCAGACTCTGGCTATGACTTATGAGGTTAGAAGTAAATGAGAAGGGAGGATTTTTTGGCCAGTGTGGAGGCGAGATCTTCTGTTCTTGGCAATGATAAAGGAAAACGGTTGATGATGAGAAACTAAGCCGAATTCGGGATATGGTGTTGCAGGAGAGGATAAAGAAGCAAATGGATGAGAAGGTGTTTTGAGAATTAAGGGAAGGGTATGGTGCCCGAGTCGATGACTTGATCCACACGATTCTTACAGAGGCTCATAGTTCCGGATATTCTAGACATCTGGTGAAACCAAGATGTACCGTGACCTACAGCAACACTTTTGGTGAGTAGAATGAAGCGCGACAATTGTTGATTTTGTTTGCCAAAGTCAAATTGCAGCAAAGTAAAGTATGAACACCAAGAGGCCTGGAGAAAAACTTCAGAGAATTGCCCATTTTTCCTGACTGGAAGAGTGGGAGAGGAATTTTCAATGGACTTCGTGGATTGCTCTTCAAAGAAATGGGCAAGTTTGATTCTACTTGGGTATTGTGGAAAGATTGGATAGTAATCTGCTCACTTTCATTCCAGGTATAGGTGACCTACAATGCAGAGAAGTTAGCCAGACTCTACATCGCAGAAGATTGTTCGCTTGAATGGAGTTCCATTGCCATATATACGATAGAGGTATGCCAGTTTACTTCTATGGTTTGGAGAACATGCATGCGGACATTAGGTACTAGGTGGGACCTAGTTACTTGAATTTACACCCTCAGACCGATGGACAGTCTGAGCGAACGTTTTAAGGTATTAGAAGATATTGCTTCGTGATGTGGTGATAGAATTCGGTGTAATTGGATAACTTCTACCCTTAGCGGAGTTTTCATACAATAATAGTATCACTCAAGTCTGATATGGGCTCCGTGCGAAGCATGTATGGAGGAGATGTCGGTATCCCATTGGTTGGGTTGATGCATTCGAGGTTAGACCTTGTGGTTCTGACCTTTTGAGGGATTAATTAGAGAAGCGTGTGAAATAGATTCAAGGAAAGCTTTGCGCGGCTCAAAGTAGGCAAAAGGAGTAGTAGATCGAAAGGTTAGGACTTGGAGTTCCTGGGAGGGTGAGAAGTCTTGCTGAAGGTTTCGCCCATGGAAAGGGGTGATGGGTTTGGTAAAACGAGGTAAGGTAAGCTTAGTCCGAGTATATTGGTCCATTGAAGTTCTGAAGCGCGTGGGGGAGGTACGCGGAGGAGCGTATGAATTAGGCCTTGCCTCCAGACTCTCCGGAGTGCACCCGGTTATTTATTTCAATGTATATGTTGAAAAAGATACCATGGGATGGAAACTACAATTATCGTTGGGATTTCGGTTCTTCTTGATGAGATTTGTCTTTTGAGGCGGAGCCTCAGTGCCATTCGGGGGATAGAGAAAATCCGTAAGTTGAGATCAAGTGAGATGCATCCATTCAAAGTTCAATGGAAAGAATCGACAGTTGAAGAAATCCATTGGGAGAAGGAGCCTGATATGACAAGAAGATACCCGCACCTGTTTACAGATTCAGGTTACTCCCTTTTGCCTTGTTTCTTCTATGATCGTGCGAGGACGAACGATGGGTCAATTGGTATCTATTGGTTTAACGACTCTGTAAGTAATTTTGAGCAGCAGATTTTATTCTGGAAAAACTGGCTGAGTCGACGGATCCAACGAGGACCGTCATAGGCACGACGGACCGTCGGGGGTCTCGTTCCCAAAACACTTAGATTAGAAAATTGGGTATGAGATCGAATGCTCTGGGACTTCGCGACGAAATGGCAGGAGGCCCCATCGCAGACATGGACGGGCTGTCACAGACGTCTTGACTGAAAATGGAGTCTCGAACTTTGTGACGGAACAGCAGGACGGACTGTCGCAGGCACGACGGGCGTCACGGCTGCCGTGACCCTGACTGGGTAGGATTTCTGGTTCAATATTTTAAGGTGCATTTTTGACTATTCCTACTTATAATTATACAGTTAGTGGTTTAATTAATAATTCACTACTTGGGGGTAAAAGAGATAACCCTTGAACAGTAGTGGGGATTTATCATCTTTTATAATTAATTATATGCCTAATTAGGGTAAAAGAAAAGGGTTTGAAAAGAAAATAAAAAGAACAAAAAGAGGAGAAGAATACGATCGATCGATCGAGAGAAAGAACGCAGCTTGGGATAGATAGATTGTTGATCGCGATTCTTCGTGGAGGTAGGTTAGGTTTATGCTATTTCATAAGTAAACTTCTTAATACGAATGATATGTATGGGTAGTATTGTAAACCTAATATATGCTTAATGGGTTTATGCTGATGTGTTTATATATAATGTGATTGAAAATGTATGATGAGGCTGTTGAATCTTAAATCCAAATTTACTTTGTTAATGATGATGCCTTGGTATAAAGAAGGCTTGATGAACTAAAGTAATGAGATTAGAGGATCGGGTGTCACGTTCCGGCTACAGAATAGTATATGGATCGGAGGGTCACGCACCCATATGAGGACTCAAAGCCTCCACACCATACTATTTGGGAAATAGGTTTTCGAAAATTGAGTATATTCACAAATTCAAGATTACTTCTCTTTTTCTTATCGTGTCGGACGTGACACTCCGATCCCCTAATGCTACTTGTCGGAACGTGACACTCCGATCCATTATTACTACCGTGTCGGAACGGACACTCAATCAATTATTACTACCGTTTGTCGGACGGACAACCCGATCCATTATTCCTAGCGTGTCGGACGTGGACAATCCGATCCATTATTCCTACCGTGTCGGAACATGACCACTCCGATCAATTTATTCCTACCGTGTCGTAACGTGAACTGCGATCCCTTAATGGCTAACGTGTCGGACCCAAACGTGACACTCGATCCAATTTACCTCATTATTTTTATTTTTCATCAAGCTTCTTTATGTCAAGGCGTCATCTTAATAGAGAGGATTAAGGTTGAAGATTGACAGTCTCATCATTCCAATCACCCACAATTAAACAATCACAACATACAACACAAAATCAAGCCATATAGAAGACTTTACAATTACACCCAATAAATATCAATCGCGATTAGAGTTTATCTCTCACATAGAAATAACCATAACCTAACCTCCACCGAAGATCATGATTCGAGCAAGCTATCTCCCCAATGCCTGTGCTGTCCTCTTCGTTCTCCTCTTCTCGCTGTTTCCCTCTCTGCTTCTTTTTTTATTTCTTCTCCAGATTCTGTTCTTTTACCCTAAATTATATATAACCATTATGATAAAATAACCAATAATTTATTTTAAAGTTATCGCCTTAACCCCCAGTAAATAAATTATTAAACTTACCCCACTAATGTAATAGGTTTGTCATGATGTCCAAAACACCCTTTAAAACCTTTAGAGAAATCCGACCAGTTGGGGGTTACACAACCTGTGATGGCACGTGTGTCTATTGAAAGTCCGTCCGCAGGTCCTTCACAACGTTCAGGAGAGTAAATTAAGTAAAGTGGGTTGTAACGGGTTGGAGTATATCGAGGTACCGTTGTGCAGTGCTCCCACGGCGTGAGTGGGGTTAAGAGATCGCTCCCAGTACCCAGATTTTAGAGTGAAGTGTGTTGGACGGAGGCCCTCGACGGTCGTCGTGACCATGAAGGTACGTCCACCATGATCCATCGACCCAGTAAGTTATTTCAAAATAATTCTACTGCCTCGAACCGACTAACCAGGTGTTCCAGTAAAGTATATTGGTGGATTATAAATTGATTTTACCCAGAAAGAAAAAGTGAGGGAAATACAACCTTACTCTAGAAAATACAAGTAGAGACAATTATATTTTATGTCTAAAGCATGATAGAAGCAGATTTTTAACAAATGGCGTTGTTTTTCAAAAAATCGTGAATGAAGGATTAATTCTCATTGAATACAGCTAAAATCAGCACACTATCACTCATAGCAATGCTTGAAACTTTAAAATAATTATTAATCAGATGGTGCAATTGATATACCAAGATGAGCAGAGTGACAATTTGTATCATTCCAGAAAGTTAGGATTAAAAGAGATGTATCAATCTTTCATCTAATACCCAGCCTTACCTTTGATCAAAAATAGAAATTTTCTTTTATTTTGTTACATGAGAAATTCGATGATTATTAATTCAACGGATTTTGTTTTAAGATTTAATCTCTTGCTTAAGGTTTTGAACTTCTAAGTTTAAATCATCAGAGACATATCTCTGATTTTACAATCTTGCTCTTTCTTTTCAAGTCGTGAAAATACTTCCTGTAAGAATAAGGGACTAGAATTGTGGAATTGTAATGAAAATCTTCAAACATAATTCTTCTTTTATTTTTTCAAAATTTTTTGAAGAAGCTGCTTTTGAAGAAGCTCTTATTTCTAAGATTTTATCAGAAAATCTTTTAAAAAGTTCAATAATCTTTTCAGAAGACAAGAAATCTTTTAAAAGGTATTCTTTAAAACTTTGAATATAATTATCTCAGATAAGAATCTTCCATCATGAGATTGCAATTTATAGAAATCATCTTGTCCGAAGTACAATTATCACCTGGGACCATTAGCACATTTTGCATTACAATTTTAATCAACATGACCTATCAGTACTCTAATCTGAGGAATCACAGATTGATTGATTAAATATAAATTAGTTAGAAAAGGGGACTTTTACCCAATCTTTGAAAAGCATTAAATACTTGTATGGAAAATCTTGACGAAGGCCATGGTAATCCACCAATTGATGAACAATTTGGGATAGGTTGTTTAAAAACACCTTTGCCAAAAATTTTTATAAACCAAGGGCGTTTAGGTTTGTCATTGTTCTACTAACATATCTTATGGAAGACTTGGATATAATCCCAATAGGTCAAGTTCATACTGATTTTGTTGACATACACTGCTCTTTCTTGCATAGTGGATATTCATCAATCTCAACAGATATAATTTGTTTAATAATACATTTAGAGAAGTTATAAATTCTTTTCTTCGAAGTTAAGTGCTGGAATTCCGCACTTCAATATGAACCAGAATAGGCCTCGTAATATGATCGAGTCTTTATAAGATTCTCCGGGGAAAATACCCCTTTATTTAGATACCTTTGGACTATCTTTCCAGGTTCGGCTTCTCTGAATATCAGAGTTTGTTCCATGAAATATTAATGTCTTTGGCAGTTGCTTTTTCAGAGCATTTTTGAATATCGCCCTCTTTTGCTAAAGACAGAATAGGTATCACTTGCTTCTTTTGTTGCAGATAGAGCTTGTGTAATTGATCCAATACAAGGACTATCTGTTGGAATATCCTTTAAATTGATAGTTGAAGAGGATGCTGATGCCTCTTCAATTTTTGAATTAACCAGACTCTTGTTTCCCTATATTATGGGAAATGACGAGTCGTATGACGACCTTTGAGAAGACTGAGAGGTTGGTCTTCCTCTTCCTCGATTTTTACCCCCTCTGCCACGTGCTTGTGACCAAGGAGGAGGGTCATTTCCTCCCATTTGTAAAAAAAGAGATTAGTGATAATCAAATAATCATCAAAGTCCAGGTAATAAGGAACTAGGAACTTTCTTCATAATCATGTATACAAAAGTTAAAGTGTTTGTATATTTACACTATCAGTTTATCAAGAATATTATTCTTGAATATCCTATTCTAAATGAGGACTCATTTAGATGGTATAGAGTTTATCATCAAAGAAAAATGCAATAGGACATAGAAAATTTTGTCTAGGGGGAGGCTAGAGATATTCTCGGGATAAGAAGTCTGAGAGGGAATGACAATCCTTTTTTATATTGAATTTCAAAAAATCATAAGGAGGATAGTTGGGCCTGCACCTAGAAAATATCAACTTCGAAGCATCATGTTTGAAATCTTTATCAAACATGTTTTAACAGATTGGGAATTCTGTTTAATAAAATATTTTGATTATAAAAGATCATCTTGAAATTTTAGGACGCATTTAACAATTACAAAGCATTTCATGTGCTATAGTCGCATCTTTGGAACGGAGGGCCCTCGCCGGTCCGTCGTGACCAGACGGTTACTCGCCTGAATCAATCGACCCAAGTCAGTTATTTTCAAAATAATTTCTACCTGCTCGAACGACTAAACAGGTGGTTGTTACAGTACAAGTATAATTGGTGGATTATAATAATTTTTACCAGAAGAAAAAAAGTGAGGAATAAAAACCTTAACTCTGGAAAATACTATTATAGAAATTTAATTAATTTTATGTCGAAAGCTGATGAGAAGGAGATTAAACTAGGAGTGTTTTTTCAAAAACGTGTGAAGGGATTAATACTTCTTGAATACAGCTACATTTCAACACCACCTATCAATCATAGCAATGCTTGAAACTTTAAAATCATTTTAACAGAATGCGTGCAATTGTACAATGATGAGCAGTGACAATTTGCATCATTCCAAGAAATTAGGATTATGAATGTATCATCTTCTTCAACTATAACAGCCTTACCTTTATCTAAAAATAGAAATGTTCTTTTTATTTGTAATTAAGAAAGTGATGATATTAATCAATGATTTTGTTTTAACGATTTAATCTCTTTCTTACGGTTTTGAACTCTTAATTTTAATCATTCCAGAGACATTATCTCTGTTTTTAACAATATCTTGCCCTTTATTTTCAAGTCGTTGAAAATATTCCTGAAAGAATTAAGGACAGAATTGTAAGAAAGCTGTATTGCAATCTTCAACTTCATTCATCTTTTATTTTTCAAATTTTGAAAGAAGATGCTTTTGAAAAGAAGCATTTCCAAAATCTTATTTCTGAAGATTCACGGAAAAACCCATCTTTAAAAGTTCAATAACAATTTCAGAAGAAATCATTTTAAAAGTTAATTCTTCAAAACATTGTTGTAATTTATCTACATAAGAATCTTCCATCTGAGATTGCAATTTATAAAAATCATCTTGTCCGCAAGTAATATTATCACCTGGACAATTAACACATTTTTGCTTACCATTATTGATGGAATATGTGCGACCACTACAAGTCAACGGACCAGGTCCCTTAACACAGCAAGAACAGTGCAGAAGATTAAACAATATGAAGAACACAACACAAGCAGTTACGTGGAAACTCCTTCTCAAGGAGTTAAAACCACGACGGTTGCCACAGGCTTTACTACCGTCTTAACTAATCTTCTCAAGCAAAAGCAAAACCGGTTCAATCAATGTGAGGAAAATGTTATTAAGCTTCATGATTCAAGTAATCTACTATTACTTGAAGAGTCAAAGCGATACAAACACCGCCAACTAAACACCTAACTCTAGATGACTTAGAATTTGACCTAAGCAAACCAACCAATGTTACCCACTAAATCAGTTAACCTTAATGATTTAGAATATTACAAACCCAAAACAAATATATGAATCCTTTATAGAGTAGGAAGATTTACAAAGTAAGTACATAGACACAAAAAGCCTAAATACAACAAAGATTCTTCTTTACTCTATCAGGTCCTTCTGTTGAGTTGAAGCAATGTTCTTCCTTGAAGATGCCTTATGTTCAATCTTGTTGAATATTAGAGAAAGAAAATCCAAAAGTTTCTTATTTGCCAAGTCTTGAATTTGTGTTGTTGGAAGAAAAATAAGATAAAATTTCCCACAAATTCATTGAAGTCATTCCATTGGCTGGAGGCCTGCTGTTGGAAAAGTTGTGCACCTACCGCATCAGAGAGACAGTTGTCTGGTCGTCCTTTTCACGTAGCAGTCTTGCGGGTATGGTACCAGGTCCCTTGCTTGCGGGAAACCAGGGCCCTTTGCAAACATTATATGGAGTTTTGAAAAGTCTTTATTGGTTAATCCGTCTTTGGGAATGAAGGAATATATATGGTGTTGTCATGCAAAACGAATCAAACATAAAGAGTGATATCCGTTTGGGACAAACACCCTCCTCCATTCTGATTGGTGTAGTACACGACCCTCCTACCAACTCTGATGTGACAACTTTACAGCTGTGTAACAATTATGTAGCATGATGGAGGAAACTCTGCCTGTCGGTACCAGGTCCTACATTTGTGAGAAGAGACACACTGAAACATACAATATCGTACCGCTATTCTTACTCTCTGTATTGTGTAGGAGACTACATTTTTCACCTACCACCTGAATGAAAAACTTTTATGACATGTACCCCATTTGTATCTGGACGAGAAGCACTCTGCCAGGGAACCAGGGCCATACAGTAGTGAGGGGATCATCAAAACACCAGAGAATATAAGAATTGTACCCCTTTGATGATAGCACCACACAAATATACCCTTTACCCAAACATTGAGTTTATCATTCATCTTATTGTCAGCAGTTCCAATAACAAGGATTTGGTTCATTGTAGATCGATAAGTTTGCTTTAAATATCCAAACTTCATATCAAGTTCGAGCATAAGCTTAACTCAGCTTCGAACTAACATTTTCACCCCTTTTTGATGATAACATAACTTATTCACAGTTCCCCATATCAAAAAGGAATTCTTAGGGTAACTAGTTGGAATATCTCCCCCAAAGTTTGTCAAATCATCAAAATATCAACATAGAATTTTCATCCTTTTTTTGATGATGACATACTTATTCATCAGTTCCCCTATAAAAAATACTTCTGGGGTAACTGGAGCTAATATCCTAAAGTTTTCAATCATCAAACAATGAAACATATCATCTTCCCCCTTTTTGATGATGTAACAAAACAACATCTTCTTCCCCCATCGACAGGACCAGGTCTTCGTCAGGGTGCAAAGCATTTATTCCCCATGTCAGCATGACCATATCTCTTCAAGTAGCACTGATTCCTCCTATCGATGTGACCATGTCTTCTTTCAAGAAGTTATCAACAATATTTGCTCTCATACCGTACCTAACAACTTTCCCTTTTTGACATGCATAAAAGGGTGTAAAGCAGTAAAAACCAAGTTGATAGAAATATAGTTCTTGCGGAAGTTCATGGCACTTGGGCAAACAGAGATGAGCAAAAAAAAAGGCATTAAAGTATGAGACAAGTCAGTAGAAAACAAGACATTAACATCATAAACAAAAGATCAGGTCATTCAAAGCATTGCATGTAGTGATAAAGATGAAAACCAGAACAATGCCCAAGAGATAAATGAGGATGGCATAGAGAGGTAGGAAGCGTGGGATGATTGAGAGACAAGGGATTGAAAGAATAGAATTAGTAGAGCATAGCAATAGCAAAAGACTTTCAAAGAATCTTCTCTTACGTGTTACAACATGGATGTGCAGCCCAACCTGTTATGTTTAAACTTTAGGGCTGCCAATTTTTTTTTTGGCACCTGGTCACCTCTGATAGTGTCGTTTCAGAAGCTGGACTTTAACACAACCCATTTCAGTATTCAGTTAACACGGATCAACTGTATAGCTTCCAACAGTAGCCTGAGTTTTCATGACAAAAAAGAGTGGGTCAACAAAAACAACTCAAGGCCTCCGAGATTAAATAGATCCAACAATTGAGGAACAAGAAGATTTTCTTTCTATTTTTTTTTACACCTCCTCTTCAGAAAACTTTAGTTCTAAGAATATCACCTTCTCCTTTTTTTTTGAGCATCATCTTTTACACTTCTTCATTTTTCATGGAGGACCAGATCCCTCTTCAACAATTAAAAAAACATTTCATCAATAATTCTCCGAAAGAATCAAGGGGTTACAATTTGAAGTGTGTTTGAAAAGAGAGAGAAAATAAAATTTTGCACCACCTTTATAGTTGGAAGGCAACTCAATATTTTTCTGGGGAAATAGAAGAAAAAAGTGGAATATAAAAAAGAGAGAAATAAGGTATCATTTTGGCACTCAAAAGATGAGACAAATTCAAATTCATGAAGGACATAATGTGGGCAATTCATTGGTTCTCATGATAATTCAAACAGCAATGTTAGATTTCTAACCTTCGAGAAAGGACCAGGTCCCTCTATGTAGTATGAATGTCCTTGCCTAGATATAACCTGGACCTCCTCCTTTTTTTCTCATTCCTTTTTCCATGTGTGTAGACCTAAAAAAGGTATGAAACTGAATTGCTAAAAAACATAAATAACCGAAAAGCAAGGATACCTGCGCCCTTTTCATAGTCAGAAAGAGTTGATTGCTTCAGGTAAGATCACTCAAGAAGGTTTTAGAAGTTCCATCATCACCTTGATTTATTCAAGCCAGATTTTATGAGCTTCAAAGTTTCTTTTATGTCACATGAGGAAAGACTCAGCTAATAACATAATCCACATTGAGGTACTCAATCTATCATCTTGATACTTAGCCACAGGCATCACCATGTACACGAACTCAACACATGATCCTGCCTGGACAGAATAGGACCAGAATCCCCTGGCTTCTTCAACTTAATTAGTAGCCTACAAAGGTGATTTCTTTGTACATGAGTCGAGTCTTTGAACCCAGTCACTCAACATCCAGCTTCAAGTTGTGCCCAAAAAAGAGAATTGTCCAGACACCTTTATTAACATGACACCTTTCAGCAGCTTTATTTCATCTGGGTAACCAGGTCCCGTTCTTTGTGCAGACAACAATTGCTGATTCACGTGGTGTTGGATCTTCTGCTCTTCAGCTAGTTACTGTGAGTACACACTGAGTCCTAACGTAGGGACTTGAGTGAGAGTTTCAGACATCGATCTTCCATTTTGCTCGCAAAAAATCATTGGATAACATTGCGCCTCTGTAACATTTTTCTTACCTTCTTGCCTTGAAGTATGTTAAGCATTGAGCAGCTCACAAATGTACTTTTCCTTGACGACCTAACGGTACCTTTTGAGTTTTGTTGAACCTGTAGCTCAAGAAGATTTCTGTCACGACCCAAAACGAGCCGCGCGGGGACCACCACATTTACTATCCTAGGTGAGCGAACCAAACAAATCCAAACCCCCTACATGTACCAATTATTTTCAACCATAGTGAACAAAATTATTAATGCGTGGGAAGACTCAAAACTCATAACGAAATATCAATTAATAACTTCTAAAACTCAATTACTTATCGTTCCCAAGATCTGGGGGGAAGTCATCAATCAAGAGCATCTACCTCAAAATTATAGTCTAGGAGTATGTAAAGAAATAAAAGAAGTAGAAAGATGGTCCCATGTCCGAAACTTCAAAGACATCAAGACGTGTTGGAAAAGAGCGGAATCAGCCGAGATAGGAATATTAGCTCACCCTGAAATCTGACGTGATGTGAAGACTGGCTAGAGTTGAGGACGAGTCGAAGTCAATGGTCACTTGACTGCCACTCCACAAAACAAACAAGAAGGAAATAAAAGTAGGGGTCAGGACAAGGAAAAAGTACTGAGTAGGTATCATCGGCCAACTCAAAAATAGAAAGCAATATATAGCAAATAATATTATTCAAATCAACTACAATACTCAACAGGTAGCAAACAACCAAGTACAAGAAAAATGGCAAAAACCTCAAGCGCACCTATGAGGACTCAAGGCCTCCACACCATATCATTGGGGACTAGGTTCTTCGAAATTGAGTATATTACACATGCATTGAAGATTTTTCTTTTATTCATTTTTATCGAGTCGGAACTGACCCTCCGATCCCCTAATACAGTGTCGGAACGTGGACACACGATCCACTAATACTACGGTCGAAACGTGACACCGATCCCCTTAATACTACGGTCGGAACATGAAACACGATACCACTAATACTACGTGTGGAACGGGGACACCCGATCCCCTAATCTCATTAAAAATTTGTTTATTCATAAGTTCTTCATTATGCCAAGGCTTCATCTTAAAAGAGAGGATTCAAGGTTTTAAGATTCAAATTCCAACAGTATATCAACATTCTAATTCCACCACAATTACACAATTACAACATACAAACCCCAATCAAGCATATAGAAGACTTTACAAATACCACCAAGACATATCAATGCTATTAAGAATTTACTGAGATAGCATAAACCAAACCTTACTTCCACCGAAGATATCGCGGTCAAAAACAAGGGACTGATCAATGCCTTTGCTTTCCTCTTAGCTTCTCCCTTTTCTCGCTCGTTCTCCCTCTTTCCTGTTCTGTTTATTTGTTCCTCTCTAAATGATGTGCTTTTACCTAATTTCATAGAATCACAATTATAAAGAGGATAAAAAAGTAACCCACTATTTTATTCAGGTACTCGTTTAACCCCCAAGTAATAAATTATTAAACTCACCCACTAATTTCATGTAAGTTTGCATGAATGTCCAAAACACCCTTAAAAAACTTAGAAGAATTCTGACCCAGTGGAGGTACGCGACCCGTTGTGACGGCCCCTTCGTGTCTATGACGGCTCCGTTCCTGCAGGGACGTCACAAAGTTCGAGAATTTAATTTCGCTCTAAAAGGGTTGTGAATGGCGTCGTATCGACACGTGTTAGGTTGATGCCGTTACGCGCGGGAGTTCAGAGAGTCGCTCCCGACCATATTTTTAGAGTTGAAGTGTTTGGGAACGGAGGGCCCTCGACGGTCGTCGTGGACCATGAAAGTACAGTCGCCTGATCCGTCGAACAAGTCAGTCCAGTTCTCTCATCGTAATCATTACGAACCGACTACCCAGGAATGCGACAAACTCTTCACCTTATAATTCAAAAGATAGCCAAAGATGGAATTCATTGATATACAATGAAATCAACAACTCCTTTCCTAATAATTCAAGGAGAGGGTTTTGAATTTACTTCACTTGAAGTCATGTTGAGGAGGAATTGGACAACCTATAAGCTTGTTGGGAATCTAGTTGTTCATACATTTTCGTGCAACGGAGCTTGATAAGTTTCTTCATTTTTCACCTTCAACACTCACAGATAGTTGAAACTGCATCATCTTTGTACAACACTGTCTGAGAAACCGGGTCCCTCATCAGGTTCATTATCTGGCATAACACTTCCTTGAGATTGCATGAAGAATCGTCTGATCTGATTCTTCCTTACATCAGTCGCAAACCTTTGTCATTCTGCAAATATCCTTTTATGCAGACTGAGCTATTCCCGACACGGGTGTGAAGCAAGCAACACACAAATGAGCACGTCTCTTTCTGTCATACCTTAACATTCTACCTCGAGCATTAAGATCAGATAACACTGTCACAATGCGCAGAGTAAAACATAATCAACCAATACACATGTTATTGCATCTGATCATATATCCAGATCGTTTGCCCGAGAGTGCAAGTTTGTGACCACACCTCTTTGCTTATAAGAACTTCACATAATTTCATTCATCAAAGATATATGAAACACGTGAAAGATTGTATTCAATTATTGACATAGTACACATCCTCAATGGTGTATTCATTAGAATTTCCAAACATGTCTTAAAAAAAACATCCTTTTTTCTTGTCATCATCAGATACAACCCTCCACTTGAATGTGTCTTTCGAATGAGAGGAAGTACAGTTCTGTTGCATCCACCATTCCAGAATCGACATGTTTGGTTCCACTCTACTCTCCAAGAATGTCATATCACGTGTAGCCTTGGGAACCCACTTTTAGTTGGAAGTTCCCAGGTAAGTAGTAAAGGAGGGATAAGAGAATTATTTGTCCAGTGAGGCACAAATTGATTCATTTTTCAAGTAGAAAAGAAGCCACGACCAGGTCCAGTCTCTTCTGCAAAAGTCTTCTGTTTTACTAGGTCCCCTTCTTCTGCAAGTTCTTGTCTGACCAGTTCCTTTTATGCTAGTTGCTTGTTGAACAGGTCTCTCCTTTTATTGTTCCTTGTTCAGAAGATTTTTTAGATTTGCAGGGTTATTGATTCCTTTTACAAGGGGACAATCCTTCTTTCAAGTGAACTACGACCACAATGAAAGGACAAACAAATTGTCATGCATAGACACATTTTGTGTTGGAGATTGTAACAAGACCTTTGCTTGAATTTCCTACCCTTTACTATCATTTGGACCTTGACTGGATGATTGACAAGCAATTTGAAGATCTGGACCATTGAGGAGATTTGTTCAGTTTTCTCTGAGCGGACCAGGTCCCTCTCCAACTGATTATTTTCTATTCACGGCCATAGCAAATTTTGTTTAAGCAGGTGTCCAGGAATAGGTCTAGCGTCATTGCATTTCTACTATCCTCTTATTTTGCCTTTGCTAGATTTCTCATTCAACATCTTCAATCTCTGCTTGAAGTCTAGATTTCAGTTCTAGAACTATCCCATTTTTCTTCCACAACAGACATTTGGTCAACCAAAGTACCTTTCTTCATGAAGATATCTAGGCTATTGTTCATTCAACTTTGTTAGTTGTGACTCAATGATAGGTCAATCAAAACAGCAGCTAGAATTCTAACTTTAACCACAGAAACTTGCAAGTTTTGTTAAGATCGGGAAAGGGTTACCTCTTCTTCATCTTCCTCATCATCAGATTTTGCCATCAAGGAAAATGTGTCATAAACACATCTTATAACCTTTGACTGCAAGCACTGGGTACATCAACATGGACTTATAATTCATCGGACTCACTTTGGATCTCCCCATACATCAAAAACTTGCTTCAGGATGTAGCACATGCAACTTTTCTACTTTGATCGGGAGACTGGGAGGTCCCCCATTTTGTCTGCCTTTCATCTCCAAGTTTTGGTAAGTTTTGACTTAAAATTATGCATAGGTCAATCTCTGATAAAAATAACCTGGCTTTCCGCACTTGTGGCACAGGTGGTTGCATTTATAGCTTGTTTGAGGTTCTGCCTTTTGTAAAGGCCTCTATTTTCGTTTCAATTTTGGATACCTTCTCGTGCGGCAATGTAATGTCCTTATATTCTCAAAAAATTTCTCAAATATCATTTATAGCTAGAGACTTCTCTTCTTCAAGTCCTTCTTGATGCTCTTTATTTCTGTTAGTGGAGCAAGCCAAACCATCTTTCCACAGGAATCTCTCTTGGTGGTAACAAAACAGAGAGCACTGCTTGATACCACTTGATGGAATAGTGTGCGGACCACTACCAGTCAACGGACCAGGCCCTTGACACAGCAAGGAACAGTGCAAAAAGATTTTACCCCATATGAAGAACACAACAAAAGCAGTTACGTGGCAACCTCCTTGCTCAAGGGAGTAAAACTACGGACCTGTTGCACGGATTTTACAACCGTCTTCTCTTCACTAAGCTTCTCAAGCAAAGCGCAACCGGGGTTTCATCAATGTGAGGAAAATGTTATTAATATCTGATCAAGTAATCTACTTATTACTTGAAGAGTCTACCGATACATACAACAACGCCCAACTAAACACCTACAACTCTAGATGACAAAGAATTTGACTAAGCAAAAACAATGTTTGCCCACCTAAATTAGTTAACCTTAACTTGATTTAGACTATTACAAACCCAAACAAAATATATGAATCCCTTTTAGTTAGGAACAGATTTACAATGTAAGTCATAGACACAAAGCTCTAAATACAACAAAAGATTCTTCTTTACTAGTATAAGGTCCTTCTATATGTTGATTGAGCAAGTCTTCCTTGAAGATGGCCTTCGGTCAAGCTTGTGAATTTTGAGAAAATCCAAGTTTAATTTGCCAAGTTTGAATTTGGTTGTTGGAAAGAAAATAATATAAATTCAACAAATGCATTGAAGTCATCCCATTGGCTGGAGGACTGCTGTTGGAAAAGATGTGCACCTACCGCAAATCAGAGGAGACAACTTTTCTGATAGCTGTTTTGTCGTCCTTTTCACGTCGCAGTCTTGCGGGTACAGGTCCCTTGCTTGCGGGGAACCAGGGTCCCTTGAAAACTTCGATATGAGTTCTTGAAAAAGGCTTACTGGTGACGTCCTTTTTTGGATGATATGAATATAATATGGGTTGTCATGCTAACAGTATCAACTTAAGAGTATTATCAGTTGGAAAAACACCCTCTCCATTTCTGATTGGTGTAGTACACTGAGCCTTACCAAACACCTGATGTGACAGCTTACAGTGTTTGTAAACCAATTTATGATAGGATGGAGTAAAACTCTGCTGGTACCACGGTCCGCATAGTGATATATTGAAACATGACAATCTCGTCCGCTCTTTATTGGTGTAGGATACTACACTATTCACCTACCACCTGACCATGACAGCTTTGATGACTGGATGCCCTGTAATCTGTGAGAGCACTATGCCAGGAACCCATGGTCCCCGATTGTGACAGATCATAAAACAACCTAGAATTAGAATAAACAATTATCAACATGACTATCAGTACTATTAATATCAGGAATCACCAGAGAATTTGAATGATTCAATAATAACTCATAGAGTCTATCTTGAGTCGAGTTCATCCAACTTTAAAGCTTTACAACTTATCGGCTGACAAATTTGTTGCAAGATTACAAAACGTCCCACACTTATAACATGAATATTTTTCAAATCTCTTTTTTAGAGAAAGAATTCTGGCAAAAATCTTGTTGCTGTTCTATGAGATTCTTTTCTTATTTTCTTTATTTGTATCGTTGAACGATGACGTGCCTTTAGGTGTCGTTTCTTTAGTTGACCTCGGTCGTTGGTGGAGAAATAGACGGTCCTCTTTCCAAACTGCTGTACAAAATCCCAATGAGACTTTTCAGGGACATATGCGTTCTGTTTATTTGTTGGCCAACTTAAGCTCATGACAAAGAGTATCCTTCTTGAAGTACAAAGCCCTATTAAACTTTCCTAGGTAATATATCATAGGGATTTCTGGTGATTCCTCTCCAAAAAACTTTCTTAACACTTTCAGGAAAATAAAAAGGAGACCATCACTTAAATCGATTTCTCAATAACTGATTACTTTAGGTAGATCATAACTCTACATGAAAGGGTCCTATACGATCGGAAACATATCCCAAATGGTACATTTGTGTCCATTAATAAAGTTCGAACGTCTCATTCTTGATTGAAAATCTCCATTTAAAAGGTTCTAATTAGTAAGACTAAGAGTACAAACAAACATCTTCAAAACTTGATGAGGTGTATCTTTTCTACTGGTTTTCCTCTCACCAGTAATTAGTCTCTTTAACTTTTCTTGTATGCATTGGTGTTGTTGCCTACTTTTCATTCAGATGATAAGAAATTATCCCACCCATCATCTGAGCTGACCTGTAAATCCTGTATAATATTTTACTTATAGCATGATCAGTATTCTGATTCGTATGATGACAAAATTGATGAGACATCAACATTCGAGTTGTGCCATAATGGAAACATGTCTTTTAGTAAAGGCATCCAAATCCATTCATATACCTCATTACCACTGTAAGATGGTAGTAGTTTGATTCTAATCTCTTTCTTCAACTAACACATCTTGGGGAAGTAGGATGAGGATAAAATAAGTCATTCACTGAGGGAGAGTTGCATAACCCCCTTTGCATATACCTTCGCTTGAATTATTAAGCGGTTTGACTCTTCTTAGCATTCATTCCAAACTTCATGAGTCGGATCATGGAATACCGAGGATTGATTTTCAATTCTTAGCAAATTTCATTAAGGGAAAATCATGTAAGGTTTTGAACATTAAACAGGCATTTTTTTATCAATAAGATTTCTAAATCATTCCAAGTTATAACTTAAAATCAGTAGTATTCAATAGGACGCTGGTGAATATGAGGTAGGAACCACTCAACGAAAATTTTTGAAAGTAGAAGCTTTTGTCTTCTTTCGGACATTTTTTAAATTACTTTACTAAAATAATTAATCATAATTTTTTATCTAAAGCAAACTAGTATGTTCTCCCAACTTTAACTATAACTTAAATAATATTTTTGGAGAATATAAGATTATTAATCTCATGAAATAGTAATCTTGGCAACATATGTTTCTTGAATAAAATTTTGAAAAGCTGAAAAAAGTTTAAACTAGTATTATTTGGCAATATAAAAGGTGCTTGGAGGAAGGATAGATGGCTTTAGTAATAGTGTCATTCACTTTCTTTAAAAGTTTCTTCTAATCTGTGCAATATACAAAGGTAAATAAGTAGTTATAAAACAACGGAATAAAATAAATAATATTATTATGTAAGCACAGTTTCATTAAAACTCTTGAGAAGAGTATTTAAATCATCTTGACTATAAGACTCAAAAAACCAAGTTCTAACGGGTGGTTCCATTTTTTATAATAAAATTCTTTTAGAATATGTTTTCTAACCAGGGATCCTGGACTAAAATCCAATTGTTGACTCATGATGATAAAATTTCGTTGAGATCTGTTGATTTATCAACATTGAAATCGCTTTCAGACTGAGTTGGATCTAAATCTGACAACTTATCAGTTGCTTGAACAATATTTGTTTTAGGGTGTATTCTTACCCTTTAAACCAATCCTTCACTCATAGTGTCACTTAAAGTGTGAATAGATAATGGTCTTTGTCTTGCTAATCCATAGCTGGGACCTGCATAACTTATAGGGGAAATATGTTGAATTTCTGGTAACCGTCTATAACCAGAAAAGATCGATAGTTAGACAGGGAGAAATTATTATGATCAATACAAATCTTTACATTGGATTTTTTTGAGTAATATGAGAATAGCACTATAGTGAATCTGCAGAAAACCTTCTTTGAGACACAATATCATTTAAATCCATTTATCATCGGGAAAATATTTCAATCCATTTAATAGGTCTTTGGTAGTAATCTAGATTAGTAAAGATTAGTTTCAACCAGAATAGTCTCAATCAAGACGATCATATAATTTACATCTAGGATTTAAAATAGTCAAAACTTGTAATAAATCCGGTAAGATAAGCAAATAATTTCTTCAGATCCAGCAGCATAATTATAACCATGAGTTTAACATTTAATTGGTTAAAGCATCATGAATCTTTTATCAGATAAAGATATTACTATGATATTATTATTATTATTATAATTAGTATTGTTATTATTATTATTGGTGTTGTTATTATTATGTTGTTCTATTATTATTATATGATTATTCTTATATTATTTATGAATTAGGTCTGATTAGTATTGTTGTTGGTGTTATGAGTGGGATTATTATTATGTTATTATTGTTAGATTATTAATGGTGGATGAGGGTTGTTAGGATGTGGATTAGTATTAATAGTATGAGGATCAGGGGGATGTTGATGAGTGAGGAGTACTGAGTAATTATTATTATTATCATTTATTATATTATTTGATTATTATTAGTAGTATGATTAGTATTATTATGATATTATTCTTATTATTACTAGTATTATTATTATACTATTATTAACCATAACAGGATCTAGAAGGTGACATAGTCCGCTCGGCCATCTAAGCTAGTTTGCACATGACCAAGTTTATACTTGAAACGTTATTATAGTTTATAAAAAATTTTATCTTGAGTTTCGGCTGTATGGTAAACTTTTACTCAAGAATGGGGCCTGTCACAATAATATACATGATAATGTATAGCAGTTCTAACATGGATTTCAGGATACCCCTTTCTTAAACAATTAACGGGGACTTACAATACCACATGCTCGCTACCATTAACAGTGTATTATCTGACTGTACCACCACCTCGAAACCAATTCAAAACTTGTGATAAAAGATTTAAGAACTATAATAAGAATTCATTATAACTTGGTTAGATCCAGATATTAAACAAGAACATCATACAGAAATTATGTAGCTAGCATAGATATGAAAGTTATCTTAGCCAGACATAGTAGCGGTGGAAATCATAAAAGAAAATAATAAAAAGTAGTTTTGAATTACCTTAGATATTACACCGAAGCTTGAATTCTTATTTCTTCACAATAGAATTTTTTACAAGAGAGAGAAGAGGGAGAAGAAAAATAAAATATGTGGAATAGCTCCTGCCTCTTATTTGAGGGAGAGTGCTCTTTATATAGGCAAATTAAAAACTAAGTGGGTCCCTTATCTGGTCCCGTTACACAGTATATTTACTGTAAATTAAAAACTAAGTGGGTCCCTTATCTGGTCCCCTTACACAGTATTTACGTTTTATCAGTTTCACTTTTCTTTCATTCTTTATCTGGTCTTTGGCCTTATAGACTGTAGAAACTCTTTGTACTTATCAAGTTCATTGCTGTCAAGCTATCCTCGTGATCATAAAATTGGGCTCTGCCAATATTATTGTAGTTTCACTTTTCATTGAAGTATCTGATTTATCAAATCTGAGAGGTATTTGTAGTAAATTTCTTTTAAACGTCTTTCAAGAATGCATTTATCATTTCATCTTAATCTCCTCTTGAATAGAGATTCTTCTGGCAAATATGATTGATAGAATTTTCAGTGGAAAGTTCTTGTGGTATATCCATGTATTTATAACTTGCTGGATTTGATCTACAAGCTCTGGCCACAAGGTTTACCAGTTGTTTGGGTATTGTCGTGAGCGTTTATCCCACCTCAAAAGTTGTGGTAATAGGTCCGATAAAAACAAGGAATGTTTTCCTCCAGGGTATACCCTATTTCTGGGATCCATTTATGAATCCATAGTATAGAAAACTCGATAAAGAAATACATTTGATCAATTTTTTCTATATTACAGATATGATCTGATAAATATAAATTAGTTAGAAAAGGGGAAACTTCTACCCAATCTTTGAAAAGATTTAAATACTTGTATTGTAAAATCTTTACCTAAGGTCCATGGTAATTCCACCAATTAATGAACCAATTTGGGATAGTTTGTTCAAACACCTTGCCCCAAATTTTATAAACCAGTGCATTATTTTGTCCTGGTATAATAAAATATCTTATGGAAGACTGGGATATAATCCCAAATAGGTCAAGTTCTAATGATTTTTGTTTGACTAAACTTGCCTTTCTTGCTTTAGTGGATATCCCCACATCTTCAACAGATATAATCTGTTTAATTAAAAATTTAGAGATTATTAAACTTCTTTTTTATGAAGTAAAGTCTGGAATTCGCACTTCCGTATGAACCAGAATCAGCATCGTAATATGATCGAGTCCTTATAGCTTCTAACGGTGGAAATAGAACCCCTTTATCTATACTTTGGAATATCTCAAAGGTTCAGTTGCTTCTCTAAATATCAGAGTTTTCACCAAAAGAAATATAATTTTCTTTGGCAGTTGCTTGTTTAGAGCATTTTGAAGAGCGCCCATCTTTTCTAAAAGAAGATATGTATCAAGTGCTCTTTTGTTTGAAGATAGGCTGTAATTGCTCATACAATGGAATATCTGTTGGAATATCCTTTAAATTGATAGTTGAAGAGGATGATGATGCCTCTTCAATTTTTGAATTAACCAGTCTATTGTTTCCCAGTATTATGGGAAATGATGAGTCGTATGACGACCTTTGAGAAGACTGAGAGGTTGATCTTCCTCTTCCTCGATTTTTACCCCCTCTGCCATGTGCTTGTGACCAAGGAGGAGGGTTATTTCCCCCATTCTGTAATAAAAACGAATTAGTGATAATCAAAATAATCATCAAAGTCCTGGTAATAAGGACTAGTGACTTCTTCATAATCATGTATAGAAAAGTAAAAGTCGTCTTGTATTATTGACAGTATCATTTTATCAAGAATTAATTCTTGAATATCCTTTTCTAAAGGGAGTAGCTTTAGAATAATACATTAGAAGAGTTCTAGATCAGAAAAATTGCAAAATAGGACCATACTAAAATTTGTCTAGGAGGCTATAATTCTCTCGTAAGAAAGTGGGGGAGGGAACGATCGCAATTCTGCAATGTCAAAATCAAAAAAAGGGGCTTGCCTCTTTTTTGGGCTGCCACATAGCAAATATCAACCCGCCAGCTCATGTTTGAAATCTTTATCAAACATGTATTTCACAGATGAGGCATCTGTTCTATAAAAAAAAATTTGATTAAAAGCTCATCTTGAAAATTTTAGAAGGCATTTCACATCTAAAAAGCTTTCATGTGGTTTGAACGACCTGTTTAGTCATTGAGCAAAGATTTATCTAAAACAAATAATAAAAAAAAATGCAGAAGTGAAGGATGCCACGACGGAACGTCGTGGAGGTGTAGTTCAAAAACTGGAAAAAAAATTAAATGGGTACTGAAAATCGACTCTCTGACCGTCACGACGCGAAATGGGACAGGACGGGACCGTCACAGGCGTGACGGACCGTCACAGACTCTATGGTGGAAATTGAGTCTCTGACGGTTGCGAGACCTGCAGACGGACCGTCGCGGCACGATGGGCCGTAGAGGTTGCCGCAATCCCAGTCTGGGTCGGAGTCTTTACACGGTGGAGGCAGTTTTTGCTATTCCTGCTTTAATTATAAAGTTAGCGGGTTAATGTTAATAAGTTAATTAATTGGGAGTTAAAAAGAGGGTAACTTTAAGTTAATTAGGGGGTTATTATGCAGCTTTATTCTTAAGGATATACGAATAGGGGAAAATAAAGAGGTGTGAATAAGAGAAATAGAACAGAACAAGAGAGACAGAAAAAGAAGAGAGAAACAGTAGGAGAGAGAAACGAAGAGGATGCAGGATTGAGAAGATAGATGTTGATAGCAATCTTCGGTGGAGGTAGGTATGTGTTGGGTTGTCGTATTATATGTGTTCTATATGATTAATGTGTGTTGCATGAGGTGATTTTTATATTTCTAATGATTGTGATAAAATAAGCATGATGAAGAGACGAATCTTAATCGTTAGAAAACCATAATATCTTTGGTAATGATGATGTGGTATAAAAGGAAGGCTTAATGAAGAAAGTAGTGAGCTTAGGGGATCCGGGTGCCACGTTTTTTTTTCCGGTACAGGATGAATATGAGGATCAGTGTCACGTTCCGGACCACCAGGATAGAATAGAGGATCCGGAGTGTCAGTTAGAACTAGATAGTATATGGATCGAGTGCACGTTCCGGTCCAGGATAGAATATGAGGATCGGAGTGTCACGTTCCGCACACCAGGATAGTATATGGATCGGGTGCCACGTTCGGTACCAGATAGAATGAGGAGCGGAGCTGTCCGTACCGAACCGAGAGTAAATAATATAAATGAATACTTGAAACGATATATAACTAATCAAAGAACAGTTTCCCAAATGAGTATGATGGAGGCGTGAGTGCCTCTTGATTTGCTCGGTGTTGTAACCAAGGATATGGTATTGTAAATGCTGCATGCGAAGGATATTAGTTTATTTTATATGTTGACTTGATATATTACTGGTTTCTATTTTGAGTTGTGACGATGATACCTACTCATATTGTGGTTGTACTGACCCCCTACTGTTTATGTGTGCCTTTTTGTATTCGTGGTATGACAGCAACGTGCCGTCATCTTCGACTCACAGTAGTTCAAGCCAGTCTTGTCACACGGATCTTCAGGGTGAAGCTAATGCTTCTAGCTTGGATGGATCTCCTTCTCATGTTGATTGCCTTGAAGTTTCGGCATAGACTAAGCTTTTATTTTGTTTTAGCTTCTTAAGAAACTTTTTCCCCTTAGTTTAGTAAATGATCATCGATGTTCTTGTGGTGATGACTTCCAATTTTGGCGGAATTAAGAAGTTGAATTTTGAAGTTATTGAATTGTTCTTTTATTTGGAGTTAAGTTCTTCCGGACATTTCTTTATGTTGATATTAAAATTGACATGAAAGGTTTAGATTGCTTGGTTAGCTCACATAGGAGGGTAAATGTGTGGCCAGTCGCGGCTCAGTTTGGGGTCGTGCAAAACTGGTCCAGAGCATTAGGTTCATTGGTCTCATCAACAAGACAGGTCTAGTAGAGTCTTAAAGAACGGTGGGGGGACGCTTTACTTTCTTT
The DNA here is from genome assembly GCA_027704765.1 of Solanum habrochaites. Taxonomy (NCBI): domain Eukaryota; kingdom Viridiplantae; phylum Streptophyta; class Magnoliopsida; order Solanales; family Solanaceae; genus Solanum; species Solanum habrochaites. The sequence goes on from JAKWJA010002124.1 coordinate 35,100, forward strand.
GAGAATCTATAAGCCTTTCGGAAAAATGCCATCTTTATTTATTTCTTTCGTGCTATACTTGGTCCAATTGGTAGCCAAGGTGATACAACTTGGTATCTGACCTCTTCCACTCTATTCGCAGTGGTCTCTTTAGAACGAGAGCCAACACAGACACGCCAACATCAAATCAGCAAGACAAGAGGGGGTTGCTTCGAGCCAGCCCTGGGGTGTAGACTCAAGTGAAGGGTGGCAAAGAGGCGACGGTGAGGTCGTGGGAGGGATGTCCTAAGGGGGAAGAGGAGAGCACCTAGCCCATCTGGTACTAGGGAGGTGACTCCTCCACCGATGAAGAAGTAATAAGAGAAGGGAGATTGGGAGAATGAACAATACAGGAATGAGGAACATGCCACCCCAACCTACCCCAGCAGATGATCATAGGTGCTCGTTATCTTAGGGGTTGTCGATCAGGGTCAGGCACCCCAAGGTTTTCTGCACCCAACACACCTCCGATTTCAGAGGTAGACATGCAGCTACTATGCCCCTTTCGTATGGATGCCTCATTGGACATAGGCACGTTTCGACGCAGACTACTGGCCTATAATGACAAATGATCGCTGAACTTTTCAGTAAGTTCTTGAAATTGAAACTCCAGCTTCAAGGGTGCAGAATAAGAGGATGCTTACGATTTTTCTGAGTTCGGACTGTCATGAGCTACTACACAAGATGGGTATAGTAGAACGGTTTGGTGTTGAGGTCGTGAGTTACCAGTTTCAAGGGAACCAAAATGTGGTGGGTCACAGTTTGAGTGTCAACAACCGAGGACACCACCTATGACTTGGGCCTCATTCTCTTAGCTGTTTATGGAGAAGTATCCCCGGACTTTGAGGGATAGGAAAAGGGCGAGTTCTGAGCCTAGAGCAAGGGAGGAGGTCGGTCAATGCATATGAGGCTAGTTTCGTGCATATCCAGATATGCCACCCAACTATGTTTCAGTCCACAAGAGCGGATTCGCCGTTTTGTGAAGGGTGAGTCAGAGTTGCAAATTTCAGCCTTACAGGTAGCGGTATGGCAAATCCTTCCAAGAAGGGTAGATTTCGTGGAGAGGTGGAAGGAGTGAAGCCAGAGAATTAACCATGGCATCGACATTCAGAAAGAGGTTTCGAATGGGAGTGAGTTTGAATGGTTCGTACTCTAGATGAACAGGCGTTCTGAGGGTACTAAGTTTGCCCATTCAGCTTCACTAAAGACTGTAGTTGAGGTTCCACTCAGACGGTCAACAGTCCTGAAGACTATGCGTGAATCTAGAGAGGGTTGGGGGGTGGGGAGACTGGGAATATCACGATGGTATTGTCCAAACAGAGTATTAGCCCCCAACAGCTAGAGTTAAGAGGTGTCCATGGCAGAGGCGTTATTCTGGAGGGCGTGGTGGCCGATGGTAATATTGATGTCACCAAAACTGCCGGGGTGATGGGCAAACTGAGCCACTACATCACAACATGATGGGAACGACAAACAAAACGAAAATGCCATTGTTATTCTTTCACTGGAGATCAGAGGCGGAGACATTGGATGCTGTATCACAGGTAATCTTCTGTTTGTGATTGCATGGATTCTTGTATTGTTTGATCAGGATCCACATTTTGTATGTATTCTTCTCATTGCTCATTGTTTGATCTAATTTTACATTAGGAAATTACTTAAAGCCTATTCGTGTTTATATTGGTGGTGAGCTGTGGTAGTTGAAAAAGGTATATAGGTATTGTTTGGTGAAATTTGTGGGGAGCAACACTATGTAGATTGGTTACCTTAGAAATGGTTGATTTTGATGTAATTCTGGGTATGACTTGGCTTCTCCGCAATTTGCGATTTTTCTTTTTTCGGATTGTTTTTCTAATGCTAAAACGGTGACGTTCGCCAAGCCGGACAGATCCGTTAGGGGGGGAGGGTACTACAATTCCAATCCAGTGCGTATCATCTCCTTCTTCGTGCCTAAGAAAATGGTTCAGTAAGGGTGTAGCTTTTCTGGGCACATATCAAGGATGGACACTACTCAAGTCTCAATTGAGTCGGTTTGGTGGTCGTGGAGTTTCTTGATGGTTCCCGCCAGATCTTCCTGGTATGCCACCAGATAGGGGACATGACTTCTGTATTGGATCTTAACGGGTACTCGCCCCATCTATCCCCTTATAGAATGGCCCCCGAGGGATTAAGAGGATTAAAAGCCCAACTTAAGAGTTGTTGAGCACAAAAGGCTTCATTAGACCAAGTGTCTCCTGGGGTGCTCCGGTTTTGTTGTGAAGAAGAAGGATGGGAGTTTTCGGATGTCCATAGACTACCGGTAGTTGAACCAAGGTGACTATAAAGAAAAGTATCCTCTTCCTCGCATTGATGACTTGTTCGATCAGTTACAAGGTGTTGGCTTCTCTAGTCTGATTTAGATCGGTGTATATCAATAAAATACGGGCACGGATGTGCCAAAGACTGAGTTTAGAACACAGGTAGGGAATTACAGAATTTGTAGTGATGTCTTTGGTCTTACGAATCCCATGCTGCACTCATGAGTTTGATGAAGGGATTTTTAAGCCATATTGAGACTCTGGAGATAGTATTTATTGAGAATACTCTAAAAGTAAGGAGGAGCATTTGAGAATGGTATTGGAAATGTTGGGAGAAAAAGCTTCTATGCCAAGTTCTCAAGTGGATTGTGGCTAGATGCAGTGTCCTTCTTGGGGAACGTGGTGTTCCACGGCTGGAGTGAATGGTGGATCTTCTAAGATCGAAGTAGTGAAGCATTGGTAAGAATACTAATGTGTCAGAAATAAGGAGCTTTGTTGGAGTTAGCTAGCACTACCAGGATTTGTCAAGGGATTCTCTTTTATTGCTTCCCAACTGATGAACTGGAATAAGAAAAAAGTGTTCCATTTGTATGGCTCGGACGAGTGGGAGGGAAAGCTGCTCAGGAAGATCAAGACTATTGCGGACTACTGCCACCAATTCTCAACCTTGCCAGTGGAAGGCAAGAACTTCATTGTGTATTGTGTGATTATATCGGGTTTGGGTGCAGTACTAATGCAGAGAAGAATGTGATTTCTAGGCTTCAAGACAATTAAAGGTGCATGAACGTCAATTATCCGACCTAGTGATTATAGTTGGCTGCAGTGGTGTTTGCATTAAAGCAATGAGGACACTACTGATATGGGGTAAGTGTGAGGTCTTACGGATATCGTAGTTACAGCATGTATTCACTCAGAGAAGTATTTGTTTGAGAAAGAGGGAGATGGATGGAAAATAATTGAAGGACTAGGACATCACTATTTGGTATCATCGGGGGAAGCCGAATGTTGTAGCGGATGCTTTAAGTAGAAAAGGCGGGGAAGCAGGGGGAGTCTAGCTCACGTGCAAGCTTCTAGGCGCACATTGGCTCGAGAAGTACCGATTCTGGCTACGACCTTACGAGATTAGAAGTAAACGGAGAAGGAGGATTTCTAACTTGTGGGAGGCAACTCTTCCTTCCGTACAAGATTAAGGGAACAGCAGGTGTTAATGATGAACCAAAATGAACCGGATCAGAGATAAAGTGTTGCTAAGGAGGAGGCTAAAGAAGCGAAATCGAGGGGAAGGTGTTTGAGGATTAAGGGAAGGGTATGTACCTCGCGTCGACATTTGTTCCAACACTATTTGACAGGAGGCTCATATTCAAGGGATTCGTACATCGCGGGCAACCAAGATGTAACGTGACCTAAAGTAACACTTTTGGTGGGAGTAGAATGAAGCGGGATATTGTGGATTTTATTGCCAATGTACAAATTGTCAAAAGTAAGTATTGAACACCAGAGGCCGGGGGAACACTTCAGCGAATGCCCTTCCGGAATGGAAAGGGGAGAGAATTGCAATGGATTCGTCGGTTGGTCTCCAAAGACAATAGGTAAGTAATGAACTCGAATGTGGGTGATTGTTGATAGGTAACTAAGTCGCTCATTTCATTCCGGTCAAGGTGACTTACAATGCAGAGAAGTTAGCCCAAACTTAATCTCAGAAGTGTTCGATTGCATGGCGTTCCACTGTTCATAATATCAGATAGAGTACGCAGTTTTACTTCTATGTTTTGTAGGAACATTGCATGCCGACTTAGGTACTAGGTTGGACCTTAGTACTGCATTTCACTCAGACAGATGGTCAGTCTGAGGAACAATTCAAGTGTGGAAGATATGCTTCGGCGTGTGTGATAGAATTTGGTGGTCATTGGGAAACTCTGGCCCTTAGCGGAGTTTTAACATAATAGTCCACTCAAGTATTGACATGGCTCCATTTGAAGCATGATGGTAGGAGATGTAGGTCCCCATTGTTGGTTTGATGCATTAGAGGTTAGGCCTTTGGGGTATGATTCTTGAGAGATTACGATGGAGAAAGTGAAGTCATTCAATAAAGCTTCTAGCGGCGCAAACGTAGGCCAAAAAGAAATGCAGACCGAAAGGTTAAAGACTTAGAGTTCATGAGGGTGACAAGTCTGTTGAAAGTTCGCCCATGAAAGGGGTGATGCGGTTTGGGTAAAAGAGGAAAGCTTAGTCAGGTATATCGGTCCATTTGAAGTTCTTTTCATGAAGCGCGTAGGGGAGGTGGCTTATGAATTAGTTGCCACCAGCCTCTCCGGAGTACATCCGGTATTTCCATGTGCGATGTGAAAAGATACATGGCCCTTAATTTATCACAACATATATATATAATAAAATGTACGACATCTGCATACACACAGAAGGCATATAGAAGAATTAATAATTACTACCGCAAACAAACACATATCATTCGGCTACTTAAGAGTTTTACTACGAATAGGTGTAACAACCATAACACCCTACCTCCACCGAAGGAGTTGGCGATCAACAAGCGTATCTTCTCAAAATCCTTGCTATGCTCTTCGTTTCTCTCTCTCTACTCGTTTCGTCTTCCTTTTTTCTGTCTCTCATTGTTCTTTCTATTTCTCTTATTCAAACCCTCTTTCTTTATACCCCTAATTGTATATAATTAAAGAATGAAAAGATGGCATAATAAACCCACTAATACTAAGGTGTACCATCTTTTAACCCCCAAGTATTAGACGTTATTAACATCATAACCCTCTAACTTTATAATTTAGCAGGAATAGTCAAAAAATGTCCCTTAAACCGTGTAAAGAAATCCGACCCAACTGGATTCGCGCAACACCTGGATGGCCCCCGTCGTGCCTGCCGAGGGTCCGTTCGTGCCAGGTCGTGCAACGTCAAGACTCAATTCCGACCATAGAGTCTTGTGTACGGTCCGTCACGCCCTATGTTACGGCCGTCTAGCCATTTCGTCGTGACGGTCAGAGAGTCGATTTACAGTAACCCAATTTAGATTTTTCCAAGTGTTTTAGAAACGACACCTCCACGACGGTCCGTCGTGCCCGTGACGGATCCGTGTGGCATCCGTCACTTCTGCAGTTTTTATTTTTATTTTTTTTGTCCAGAATAAATCTGTGCTCAATAACGACTAAACAGGTAGTTACAATAGATACCAATTTACCACATCGTTCTCTCGAAACGATCATAGAAGAAAAACCAAGAGGGGAAGAGTGAAGTACCTGAGGTCTTGTTAAACAGTGTGGGTATCTTTCTATGTATTATCATGCCTCCTTTCCACCAGAAGCTTCTTCAACCGGTCGATTCTTCCATTGCACCTTGAATGGATGCATTCTCTTGACCTCAATGTGGAACTTCTGCTATATCTAAAATAGCAACAGGTCCTCCTCATAAGACAAATTCTCATCAAGCAAAAACTGAAATCCCAACGGAGAAGTAGTTTCCATCCCCATG
>JAKWJA010002125.1:0-12670 GCA_027704765.1 Solanum habrochaites
CAGGTATAAGGCCTTGACGTACATATCTGTCCCGTGCTTGCAACAAATACTCTCTCCCATGGCTTATGCCGGGAACAATGCAAAACATAACATTCTGTTCCTAGACCTTTTTTGCGTATGCAGTGGCAACACCAAAACAGATCAATTGCTCTAACTAGGACATGTCATACTATTGTTACTGACTAGGTGTTGTTATTTCCTCATTACAATGTGTTTGCCTGCCCTATTCCAAATATGAAAAGTCTCTTTTCCCGTTTGAACTAGACTCCATGGTTCTAGACTACCAATCGTTATCTTTCTTTCTTTGCTTCCCCTAAATGGATTTAGACAGTTCTTTTCGTTCAAATTATTTGCATCAATTTTCATATAATTAGATATTGCTACCATACATCAATCTTCTGAACGGGGCCTGGAGATCTTTAGGAGATAGTGACATTCAACGCTATATGCATTTTTGAGTGAGGATCAGCACGCTAAAGGAGTAAGGCTCATATTCTAAGGAGTTAGTTGACCAAAATTTGTAGCCAGTCAATTTTGAGCCATCCATTCCATGTTATCAGAAACGAGCCACCCCCCCCCCATACAAAAATATAGGTTGATTTTCACTTAAACAGCCTGATAGTAGCGGTTGCGAAAACACAGCTCTATAGACCTATTAAATATGTAACAATAGAATCTAATCTTTCAGGCCAGTATCTAAAGGACTCAAGAGCTTTTGCAGTCGATTCAAATTTATGATGCATCCTATGATTCAAATGGTATAGCCTTACCTCTTCTCAGTTTTTAGAGTTAATGAGCTTAAGTCATCTTCTCTCTCTTTAGACAGCTTAATAAAAGCAGAGAATATATTAATGACACAGGATCTTTAGAGGAAGTTCTTTCGTTCTGCCACACACTTAAGCCCGACTTTAAAGTTTCTAACATGTGCTGATAAATAAAGAATAGTGTTCAGTTAGAATGTGAGAGAATTAGCGAAAAAGCGAAGGATCAGGCTCGGAAAGAAGTGACAATTGTTACATCATTTTCTTGGAACGAGCGAGGATAGTGGGAGCACTATGGCTAAACGGAAGACTGCGTTTAGTTCTTAGTTTTTCGATTCGACCTTTGCAGACATGGAGTAGTAGATCAAACATGAGAACTGTTGCACTTTTTTTAAGGAATTACAAACTAGGATCTTGTTTCATGATTACCTTTGTCTGAATAATAGCAGAACATTTTGCCTATGAACTAGGATTAGAGAAGACTATCAATAGCAGCATGTTTTTCTATCTTGGTTAGAAATGCTGCATACCCATCCTCAGAATTTCTCACTTTGTATAAGTGCCATTTGTAGCTTAAGAGCGGAGTAGGTTTGAATATATCTCCAAAAGGAAAATAAAAAGAAGTTTGAATGTTGAATATACCGTCCTTAAGAGACTTTTCCAAACGATGCTTCACAATCAAGCTAGTTGGTTAGGAAAGAGCCAATGGACTAAGCAAGTGCTGTACCTAATGAAATAGTGACTGAAGAGTGCAATGGACAGGCGATGAGATTCGATATCTTCACACGATTATTCGGTCGCGGATGTGCTTCTGAAAGCATGATCCTGGTCCAGATTCCTCTCGTCAGATCATACGTTCAAGTATGTCAATCTGGCATTTCTCTCTTAGCTCATTGACAGTTAGGTGTGAACCTGGAAATCCAGAAAGAAACGCTGCGCACCCCCATTCAACTAATGTTTTTCCTAAGGAGAGGCATAGATTTCCTGGATTAATACAATCAGTGCCTTCAGGGTAGCTAGACTCCAGTTGTAGATAAGATGACACCTGTTATTTCCCAGAGAGGGCAGGAATTTTTAACAATTTGTAGCATGGCAGATCAACAGAGAACGCGAAGTGTCTCATTTAAGGTGGAATCTACTGGCATACTATGAAACAGTTCAAAATGTGCATCTGCCATGCAGAGATACAGAAAAGGAAACCCATTTATGCGGAGACTGGTTCTTGTGCAGAAGCCTGTACATGCATGACGATCATAAATTTTGATAGTTATTGAAGATATTTAGTTTTGAAAAGAGTAAATACGACAAAACAAAATCACAATAGAATATCGATTTTAGTTGTTTGAATTTGAATTAGCTGAGGCAATGGTTAACCAGGTCTTAAATCATAGGGCTCTTGTGAGGCTAGGGAATATAATTTTGAAGATAGTTTTCTGGGCAAGAACTAAGACGCAAGGCTTGCAGAGCCCGTCAAAATAGATTCAGAAAGTCTGCATTAACCAGGACATTACTAGAAGAATACGCATCATCGAGATGGACTTCTTTGAACAGACCTGCTGAAATGCCTATGATATCCGTCACTGCCATATTTTAGGCTCCAGAACCGCCGTCGCTTCTGTCATCAGCTATGGACCTAGGATTTCCGAGAATGTATAATCCTTACATTACTGAAAATGGGATTGAAACTTCTTGGTAACATGAAGTGGTCTACTGTATATTTTCTAGAAACTGGAAACATAAATTTCTTTGTTCCATGCCACCATAAATAACCATCCGAGACAAGGACGAGCTGCTTGTTCCCCACACCATCTGGCAAAATTCGATCTTGCACTTTGTATGCTTGTTCTAACGAGGATATAGAGGCAGTATAGGCGCACTTGATGCGTGGCGATGTTTATAGTCAGGTCAGGTCTTCTGAATCTATTATGAAGGTGGATGAATTTGTCACTTTGCATTCTCATGGCTGAAGATTAACCTTAATAATTATTAGACACCACGAGCTATGACCATCTCATTAGGAGAGCTGGATGAACTCGGGTAAATGGATTGATTCGGGAAATCAAGAGTAAAACAGATGAGCTTATATGGATCGAAGAGATCAGAAGAAGTCATTCAGCTCATCCATTTTTACCAAAAGCATGAGAAGTGTTTTGCACACAAAGTGAGTCTTCAGAAAGCCAGCAGCTTAAATAACAAATATTGCCGGATGTTCGTGAATGAAATGCCACTTTATGCCAGGTAATTTGTCATTGAGTGCTGCCTTGTATAATAATACAATAGATGAAAGAAAATGTAGGGCAACTAAGTTAAGTTACTTCTCGCATCCAGCAGAAACTACAGCGAATAAGGAGAACTGCCAGGCCACAATCTAGCAGAAGCTATCTAGCTCGGAGACCTTCCACATCATGATAATTTTCAATCTTCACCCAAGTTGTGCGTGACTGTGTATTTGATAACTATGAAAAGGTAGCATCAAGGTTTTACAGCTTTTTATGGAGGGTCCCGGTATCTCTTCTGCATATTCTACTCCATACAAATAACGGTTAGCTAACTACACATAACATGATGTCTCTTTCTTCAGGCCAATATGAAAATGAAACTAGCGTATCATCTGGAGAATAACAAAATTACAACGCTCATAAGTGGACCGTGTAGCCAAGTACAACAATGGCGGATTCAAAAGAATGGTTAACCATTTCCTCCATTTCCTGCACTGAATAAGAGCGCCAATATGGTTTCTAGTGCTATGTTTCTTCAGTTAATTAGCTCATCTCTTTTTTCTCTTGGGTGATAACGGCCTGAACTACTTACCATTACTCCACCACGAGAACTTCAAATTACAACCTCCTAAAGAGCACCGTCTAGTCCCAACCACCTAAGAAAGAGGTTTAGGGGACTATCCATGTCTCAAACAAAATTGCCTCCAGGAAAAAAAACCATAATGCTATTACCAAATACAAACAAATTATTCAGTTATCTAAAACTATTGCCTACTACTAGCTTAATCTTCTCAGCAGATTCCTGACACCACGCGCTCCCCTTCGGACCGTTCTGCCTAGAGTTGAAGGTATTACGAGCTCCGTTACTTTCTGTATCTGTACAAATTGCCCCACACACACAACTTGCTACTCACATACTATGCTTCGAAAAATCTTCCAAATCATAACTAGCTTTCCATAGTGATGATAGCATCATTGCCCTAATACTGCCGCCCAAAACTTCCGTGTATTTGCCTTCCATTTCTTCGTTATAGCCATTTCAGACTTTGGGATACCTATCTAAATATTTGGACCTCTGTCAGTTGCCAGACCATAGTCCAAACTGCACGTTACTCCATTCATTAGACCCATTCGGAGTAAGGTGTAGGCAAAACAGGCAAGATTTTACTTATCATGCCCTGCTAAACACGAGACATCAGCCGTGTTGAGAGCGCTTCTATCCATGACTAGCTACCTCCTCTAAACAGACGAAACACTTAGCCATGCCTTCACATGAATGTTCAATCTCATCATTCTAGCACTATGGTGCAGCAAGTCTGGTTCTAAGGTTTGCTAACCAAACAATAAATAACGAGCTTTCGGCACTGCATTTATTTTTCGTCCATATAAGATTAGGCCTCCCAAAGACCTAAGGTTTGACCCCTGTCAGTGCCATTATAGCTCCTTGCCTGTGACTGAATAAGTGCCACAGTTTTGTCAACTTATATTTGTCATTTATGCCGTAACCAATATAGCTACATCTTAATTAGCAGCAAGGCAACTATTCTCCAGTACCAGACCCTACAATCTGTCCGGTGGTAGCTGCATTCCAAATATTTCCAAGGTACGCGGTTAAATACAACTCCATGCTACCCATTATACCACGAGAATGTTCGCTTCTCTGAAACATGCCCCATAATAACTTCCCAACTGAGCCTTCATTCCAATTTCGTGCACCCTTTAACATTTAGATCTCCAAATTCTTCTGGAGCACACCTATCGTATCCCAGGCCAACCAAATAGTGCCTTTCTCTGAGATCAGTAATACTTCCCCATATAAAATCTTCGCATTTCCTCCATCCACAGGCCTTGAGCACACTTAGCGTAAAAATGCAGACTCCCACCCTGAAGTTAATATTGAAAGAAGAAAGCACATTAACTATCTAGTCATCTCCTTGCCACAAGCGAGTTCCTAGATAAGCATTATTTACCTCTCAGTAATTCTCTTAATCCCACAATTTGGTGACACTCCATGCTTAACCCATTGCTTGAGGATAATGGAAGCCCAAAATGATGACCTAATAGCGTAGAGTACCTAAAGAGAACTCCCGCTCATGTCCAGCTGTTATACCCTCTTTTAACTCATCAATAAAAAATTATATCCCAGCTAGAAAGCTTTGAGATTTCTCCACATTAGCCATCATAATCTAGGGTTATTCACTAAAGTTGCTCCAAAGCTTATCCTGATCTCTTTGAATAGGACCTTATATCCCGTTGCAGCAAACATCATAGGCCATCCGCAGAAATTACGTGAGTTAGCCTTCTGCACCTTACACATGGGATGGAATTATGAATTCGCGAGCTTCACTCACTATGCCGTAATGTACCGCCAGTGAAGATATTCCAGACCAAACAAACAAAAAGGAGAGATTAAGGATCTTCTTGCCTTAATGTTTTTATCCCTTTTAAAGACCTTAGCCATTGACATTCTCTATTATCTTACCCCAGTGCTGAAATTGATGATAAGAAGGCTATACACACCATAACCATTTGAAATAAATGAACTACGAAATACCATCTATTTACACTCTCTAACTTCTAGCTAACATAACTCTAGTACGACACACATGTCATATAGACCTTTCTCAGGTCGACTCTTCATCATACGACCCTTGGTGAGTCTTCCTGTCATAATGCCCTCCAATAGATCATGACCATATCAATACATATGTGTATAGAGACATCCCTTTAACAAAAGCTGCTTGTATTATCTTTAGATACCAGGCTAGGCAGTAACCTTTCAATCTTTCACATAATAGTTTAGAGCATACATTTCCATATGGGCACACTTGCCAACATGAAATAAGGGTCTAAACTGACTAGCCGATCTGTGAGGACTCTTGGTACTTGGGAATTCAATCTAAAGAGATCATTTGTAGACATTATTGCTTAAAAGTTCTCCATTCTAAAGATTGCCCAAACTAACGCCTCTTAGTAACATTCATTGCCCCCCACACCTTTCAAGACCTTTTTGGTAATGTCAAATCAATTCCATATCATCTGGACCGGGGCCTCTTATTACTAAGTCAATGGTATAAAAAGCACTTTTTGACATCATTTTTAGTATATTTATAGTATACCACTCACACCTAGCCTTGAACATAGAATGTTAAGTGTATGAACCATGTATTCACCCACATTATTGAAGATTATTTTAGACTGCATCTTACTAATTTAAGAAAGCTATTAAAGATATACATGTGTCTCTTCTAAGATTCATAGTGGCCGCATATATCTTTCAAATTCCATCTTGCGTTTATATTTCTAGATCTTGTAGATAGATTTAGTATGCCTGACATTTTCTATTATGAATCTTCAGAATATGCACCAGCCAAAAACTCAAAGTTTACTTAGTATCTGGAAGACATACAATTTCAGAATTAGCCCACCAAAATGAATTTTTAGCAATATTCTTTTTTTGTTAATTTGTCCTTTATTTTCATTCGTGTTGGACAATACCCGGATATGGATAGAACTGAAGAAGATTCAAAGATATGAGGATTAATATAGCAGCCCCTATAATGTGACGCTTGTTTGGCTAGCATAATGTGACTGGACTGATTGCTGACCCTGATGTTGTCATTCTATTTATTTAAAGTTTTTATTTCGTGGTTATGCACATGTATGACTTAGGAGATGCGTGTTTGCCTTTATTATGATGAATTGAAAATTTTAATTTAAAATCTATACATAAATATTCCCCACTACCGGTGCTTCATAAATGTTTTTCATTATGACCATTACGTAGTTAAAACGGAGCTTTTGCTCCTTATTTTTTTATATCGACTGTATAAAAATGATTTAAAATGATAATTCAAATCCTAGTGTCATTTCTACAATCGGCGTCGACTTGTCGCCCTATATACTTGAATTCGATGCATTAATCTCTCGCAAAGTCTCTATAAGTGTATTATTTTTTAATTTTAAAAATATATATGTGTTGCCCATTTTTAATTTGTTGCAAGGAACATTGCTAGTTGAAATGATAATACATAGTTATATTAACACAAATTTAATTTTTATTTAAAAGTCATATATAAAAAAATTAATTATAAAAGCTAAATTTATATCTCAAATTAATATTATAAAAATCCATTTCACTAGCAAATGATAAAAATATACAACAGCTATTAATAAAACATGCCATTTTATATAATGTTTAATATGATTGAAAATCGTATAATATGAAATAATATTATAATATCAAAAGTTATTTGGTGATGAAATCGGTGTGAGGTATTAGAGCTTAACTTGAAAACACCAAATTCACACTTCAAATATAGAATTTAGGGCTAAAATTCGGTGTACGGAATTGCGAGATGTCTTAGTCTATTAATGTGCAGAACAAGAATTGCTCATTAAAATTATCTTACAAACAGATTAGCATTAGAGACACTTACAAAGCAATCATATGTCCCTCCATCGAATGAACTTAATCTTTAATCATGATAGAATCTTGACTATGTTGTTGACTATAATGTCCATTTCATGTTCTCGACTAAATTCCCTTTTTTTTTTTACGTTACTTTATTATTTATAATTAATTAACTCTGATTTATTGGGCCATAGTAGGCTATTTTTAGTCAGGGTTATTGTAAGAGATTCTATATCTATGTGCTTTTATGAGGGTTACATCTGATGCATTACATAATCTTTTGAGTTTTGCTAAAATGTCTATTTTGTTAATTGAGACCAAAAAAGACCTATAAGACTCCACTTAATCTTAATACAGACATGTATATCAATTAGATTATTTCACATAAATCTACTATGTTAATCTCTTTATAAAAGAAGTGTTTGGTGGATTTCGTCAATCAACACAGCGCTGGATTGGTTTCTATGTGGACTAGTTGTTGAAAAATTCAAATGAAATGGCAGGAACACCTCTATTTATCTCGGGGTAAGTTAGGTTATACAACTTTCAAATTTTATAATTTATTTTCACTTTTATACTATGGCTGATGATATGATGTTTGGTGTTAATTCAAGTTTATTACACAAAAAATCGTATTGGAATAGATATTCTTGAGACTGGACCATTTTCTTTTACAGTACAATCTCATTGCTGATTAAAGAGATGTTAATTGATCAGTAGCTTAATTGTATGGAGCAAACTAAAGTTACTTATGGAAGTTTGGTCTATTATTTTGAATTCAAGGCTAATCTTTTCCTTCTTATGTCTTTTTCATCCTCCTTCAATGTTTATTACGCAAAAATTTAAATAATTTTAGAATCTCGTATATGTGAATTATATTTATGTATATATATTAAGATATTTTTTTACGGCCCTATTATATCTACTTTTCGGTTTGTATTTGGATAATTAAAATATATTTTACATGTAAAATAAATGTATGTTACTTTGCAAGTTCGAGTCATGTTGGACTTTTGTGGCAGTAAATGAAAATAACATGGATATTTCTAGTTTAAGTGAAACAAAGTAATATGAATACGTTAAGAGTTTAAAATAAGATTTATGGTCATAAGAGATGAATCTATTTAAATTTTTAGAAATCTATTTTACATATGGTATGCACAAGTTGAAAATTTTTCCTCGTTTCTTTTTCCTTGATTAACGCTTTCCAACCCTTCTCCATTATATGAAAACTGAGGCTAAACCTTTTATCATTCCTCTTCGGTAGTACTTTACTCTATCCCATTTGACCCCATGCAGCTCTGACAAACTATTTATGTTCTTCCCAGAAGTGGAAAGAAAGAAGAAGTGGGTATAGTAGGTGTCCATAGTGGGCGCAAGTTCACTTTTTATTGTGATGATTGAAAAATGAAGTTACATCACCCGCTTCCTTCTTATTGTATTTAGGAGGGAATAAAATACCAACAAAAATGAAGTTTCCTGCCGGGCCTCCCTCTGTTCGGGTCCCTTTTGGGCCCCTTCCTGGTCCTTTGACCTTGGTGTGTAAAGGACCTTACACTTAATTAAGTTTTGGTTTCCACAATTTAGTAAAATCTAACAATACAAGATTGACACATTTCCTTTTTTAATTTCAAATTATGTAATAGCACATTTTTTCTTTTTTTATGCCCCCACTTCAGATCCACCACCAGCTTATTTTACTTTTTCAACAGCATCGCCCTTCCTTACTTTCCCCCTTTCTCCTCCGCCCCCTCGCCCCTTTACTACCTTCCCTTCCCTTCCCTCTTTTAACGCTTCTCTTCTTATTCTGCCCCTCTCTTCCTTCCTCCACCTCTTTTTTTCCTCCCTCTTCTGCCCCCTCCTGCCTACTTCTCTTTTTTCCCCTTCCTCTCTTTCCCTTGCCTTTCTCTTTCACCCCCTCCCACTCTGCCGTTTTCCCTCACCCCTTTGATTCCCTGCCTTTTGCTCCCCGCAATCCTCTCTCCACTCCACTGTCCCTCCACTTCCTCCCTTTTTTGCCCCCCTCGCCTCTCTCCATGTTCCTTCCCACCCGTTCGTTCCCTGTTTCCCCTACTCGTCCTCCCCCCCTTCACCACTGGCCCTTCGCCCCTCCCCCCCTTTTGCCCCCTCCTCCTCTTCTCCCCACTAATTCCAACCTGCGCCTTACCTCTGCCTTATACTTGCTTTTTCTTATCTTCATTATCCTACACCGTTCTCTCTATCACTTCTCCCTTATTCCTCTTTCCACCCTCACCTCCTCCTCCCTCCATGTTAAGTGAGGAAAATAAACACGACGATAGCACTAGATACTACAAACAAATTACCGTAAATACCCGTACAGTAAATTTGTGCGAAATAATGAATAACCTACAAATATCACTAATATAAACTCTATCCTAACCCTTTTATGTCCATTTCCCCTCTCCCCCTCCCCCCCTCCTTCCTTCCCCTACCTCGCCGCCCCCCCGTTCCCCCTCCCGCCTCGCCCTCCCTCCGGTTCCTTCACCCTATCCCCCTACATCGTCATAGACCATGTAATATTAGAAATCATCACCGGCCTACAGTTGAATTATAGAGGTAACAATCACTCCTGTGCCGTACACAATTACCGTTGACCAAGTATTAAATATCCTTTTAAACAGAATAAGACAATAATCATTGAGAAACCTATTCATAATTATCAATATTATCCTTGTCCCACATACTAAGTTTTCATTAAATAAGGCTTACTGACCACTTAACAAACTTGAAAATTTAAATAATTTAATTTAGCATGTGATAACAATTTCATGTTTATCAAATTAAAATATGTTTTCTTGTTTTCAATTGTTATTTGTTATCATCCTTACCCTCGCCTATATTTCATCACAAACTTTGCAAAATCAACTGACCTCAAACTTCCTCAACCCATCAAATACCCTACAATAATCTATTATTATTAGCGCGGGTTAATTTTTCTCCGCGTCTTTCCAATGCCTATAAGAGCTCACTGCCAACTGCGAACTTCTTTCATACCTATACTCACCACCGTCTCAGAACCAGGAAGCTACCGGAGTCTCGAAATCGCCAACCGTACGCAGAAAAAAAAAGCGGAAGCTACGGAGTATCGAACTCGCCACGTCGCAGGACCGAGAACGTCATACGCAACCTGATGAAAACCCCTAAAACCGATGAATTTCCGCCCGTCCAGCTTCCCTTCATCATGTTAGAATTCTTGGAAAAATCTGGTAACTCGATGGTACAAAGTAAGATTTTCTTATCCATTGGTTCAAGAAATCATTCTTTTTTTTTAAGAACTCCAAGAAATCTTTTCTTTCTTAAAATCAAGAATTTGTTTTTTACTACATTGAAGGAAAGAGGGATGAATGCCCGAGACTATTTCATGTCAATGGGGTTTTTTCTTGATTATTGCACAAGTGTTGTTTGACAGTTTCTTATAAACCGACTTGAATTTCTGTCGGGGGTTTCCTGATGATTTCACCTGGGTACATTGATAGTTCTTTAAAACAGACTCAAATTTCTGACGTGTTTTCTTGCAATGCATTTTAGACCTGGTGTTGTTAGGATTCCTTAAAACAGATACGATTCTGGTAGCCACCAAACATGATACAATTTACACCTTACGAAGGTATTGAATGAAAAATTGTTGGAGTTGTTCTTGAAGCCCCCACTCGCACAATTCTAAGTTTTTTTAATATGTACGAAGTTAAGTATTTTGCATGCATACACTCAAAATCGGCAAACTTCTCCCTAATGCCCCTCAGTGACCCATTTCCGTTTTTCATGTCCTACTGCCTGCCCTTGCGAGCTTTTGTGTCATGTTTATGATTTCGTTACAAATTTAGAAAAGTATGTTCCACGTCGCGCCTGGTCCTGTCTTGGTTCGTGTTTTCTGCCTTTTGTTCCTCTTTTTTTGCGGTTCTGTCTCGTGTGTCCTCTTCTGACTCCGACCCCCTCCTCTTTCCTTATGCGTCCCTCTGACCCCCTTGTTTCCTTATGACCGTGCCTTTATATACCCAAATCCTGTTACCCTATAGTTGGACCTGGAAATTTGTGTGGTTGCTTGCAAAATCCGTACAATTGATACACCTTGGATGACGTCTTCGTTGCAGTCTTTGTAGCCCTTACACTACTTTTTGTGCTAATTTGTCTCTTTGCTAAGGGGTTACGTACGACTCTTAACATATTCAGTATTTGGTAGTATCTCGACTTAGCACTATTAGTACATATCTGCACGATTCTCCTATAATAATTTTCTGCATCCTAATTTGTTACTTTATTACCCCAGACTGCTTAGTTCTTCATTTTCACTAGTTGGTGACTTCCTTAGAGGATGTCCTTTCTATTTTCTTATGCTTATAATTGGGGTATCCTAGTGTACTCCTAGTTTTGAACTTAACCCCAGTTTCAACTTTCCACCTGGTGTACCTGTTTATATATTGATGGCGCCAATGTTAAGTTTAGTTTCTTTGACATCGATTTAGCATTTTGATGTGCAGAAGTTCTACTAATTTGGTATTTTACATTTATCGTGATTCTTTTGAACTATCCTGGTGTCTCACGCTGTGGTGAGAAAGATATGGTTAACATTTTTTGCAAAATGTCTTGACTCAACATCATCTCTTTTTTTTTATAACTTATCTGCTGTACATAATTTCATTTTTGGCGTGACAACTATGATGTTCATACCTTTGGAATGGTTGTTTAGTGTCTTAATTCCATGCAGTTACTCAATATAGGCGGTTGTGTGGTGTTGTGTACATTTGAGATATCTTTTTACAGATTTCGTTTTATTTATTGTTTTTGGTGGGTTTTTACTTGTATTGGGGAACTGTATGGCTTGTACACAACACAAATATGGATGCTTACATTTTTGTTTCTGCTTTTCTTTATAACTAATCCTTCATGTACATACCTTGCTTGGTGCTTACTTTGACCTATTAAATATGCTAAACACTGTTGATGTTTTGGTAGTATTGTAGGGACACTCAAGAAATTTGAGATACTATTTTATGCAAGCACTTGTTTTTTCTTTTTCAAACGTTCCACTTTCCCTCCTTCAGTTAAGAGTTACTGAGTTGATATCTTTTCTCTTCTTTGAAGTTATATCAAGAGATATATATTAATGACATGGATCCTAGAGGAACTTGCTTCATTTGAACACTTCTTTTGAGAATTAAAAAAATAACTGCTGCGTGGGTTTGAAACACTTCTTTTTTGAGGGGGGGGACAATATAAAATATACTGCTGTCATTTGAATACTTTACAGCTGCTTA
>JAKWJA010002126.1:0-23448 GCA_027704765.1 Solanum habrochaites
AGGACAAAAGGATCTCTCAGAGAATGTTCACCTCTAACTAATGAATGCAAGACAACCAAATCTACTAATAATAGTAAATCAAGTTAAGATAAGCTCGCTATGCTTAAAATCAATTTTTAGCTCAACCTCCGCCACAATACAATCTTCGACAAGATAGCCTTTTTTCTTATCACGCAACTGAGTTAAAGGCATAAAACCTGGAAAACCACAACTCTTTCTGGTAGTTGAATATCAAACACCATCTGTCAAAAAGTAAGAATAAAAAAGAAGCTATTATTAGACATGCACAAACGAGTTTAATATATGAAAAAGAGAAAGAGTGAATTCATCTCGCAAGAGATTCGTTATGAAAAATTTGCCTACTGATTCTTAAATTGCAAAAAAAATATTAAATATTTGCACCTTACAAGAAGCTTTTTGCATCCACCATTTGTCTGGATATTTGAGGTTTATGCTGCAATGTACCTTCACTTGGTCATGGTGATCAATGTCCTTAGACTCAAACAGAATGAGAAAATTGAAACATCACAATTCAGTGATATCAAACGGTTCTTAAGTGTAAAATATACCAGAACAATAAGGTTCCGCCTCTATCTCCCGCCTTCTTTAGCTTTCCCCCCGTCCAAGTTTCTCCGCCCTACAACCGCCCTATTATTTCATTATCTTAAACTCTTCGCCATCTTCCTTCCTCAAAAGGTCCCCCCGGCTCTAGCTTCCCCTCGTAAATTTTCGTCCTCCAAAGGCATTCTTACCTCGCCCTCACCCTTATTTTGCCTCGAGCGCCATTTCGTACAACAACCAATCTCCTTTTACCTACCTCATCTGTACCGCCTACCAGTCCACCCACGCCCTCCGTAACCCCTTTCTTGACATTGAGTTACTCCATGCCACTACCATCCCCCAGCCACTAAGTCGTTCCCCATCCCCCCAACGCCCTCCCAGCCTTCCCTCTTAACACCCATTTGGCACCTACAACACCCGTTAAACATCCCCTACCCGCCACCGCCTTCCTAATTCGTTTCACCTTCTCACATCTACCCATCTCCTCCAGTATCTCTCACTCACCGTCTATTTGAGACTCGTTATAGCGCATTGCCATAAACCTGCCGTCAGTCCTCTGATACACCAACCATCCCTTATTGTGCTCGCCTTCCCCCTCCCATGCCATAAGGTCGGTCAAGTCCCCCCTTTATCACCGTTACCCTCCATTTACCCCACCCCTCCCTCTACCGTCTTACTCAACCCGATTTTCCCCTTACCCCCAGTCCGACACAACACCCCAACATCTACTCTTCCGCGATTCTCGTCACCCCGACGTCCCCACCTCAATAACGCCACCATTTACATTTGGCCTTACCTGTTATACAATACTTCCTCATGTAGTGACAGGCCACTTATCCCAGCGTTCCCGACAACGATCTACCCCTCCCCTTGCGCCTCCCGCGCACGATCCCAAAAGCACCCGACGGCATTGCCCCTGCTCACCCTCACAAACACCAATCTCTCCTCCCCCCATAAGCATTCGAACTTTTTTGCTCGTCTGCTATCTAACATACTTGTGCTCTTTTTTTATGGTCTCTTCCCCGACCATCAACACACTTTTTGCCCTAATCTACCCTCTTAATCCCCACCCCTTGTTGACCCCCCCTTTCCCTACGACCCTGGCAAACCACACACATAACCTCCACCCTCGATCAGCCGGCGGTTGTCACTATTATCTTCATTACCTAAGACCTCCACTCCCTATCGCTAACTTCCCTCCCCCTTTTCCGTCCTCCCTCTTCGCGTACGTCACACCCTCATCTCGTAGGCCCATACTACCGGACTTCTCTCCTCCCCTCCTACGTCCCCCATAACTCTCAGATCCCACCGGACCCCTGCCACTCATCTCCCCCCCTGCGCGTACAGCGCTAACCCTCGACCCTATATGTTTACTTGCCGATCTATCCCCCGTTATTCCACCCGGAGCCCTTCACCAAAATCAGCCCCACCTCTCCCTTCTACCATTCACTTTGCGCTGCTTCGGATCTTTTCTCCCCGTATAGATCCTGGCAAACCACACGTCTCACACACTTCCCTTTGCCTTTGCGCAGTCGCTTATACCAAACGACCACACCAAGCATCCTACCCGAAGGTTCTTATAATTACTCTATGGTCACCCTTATTTCCCCCCTCGACAAAACCAACAGCCCCTCCTCACCCCCCTCTCGTTCGCACCCCTCCTACATCCCCGTCAGCTTCATAAGAAAAACATTTCTCGGCCCGTAAACTGACCCCTCATACCACTACGAATTCTACCAAGTCCTAACTCCCTTACACATGCTCCCATAACGCCAACTCCCCGGGACCTTTCTTCCATTCTCAACCATCATCCTCCGCTATAGGCAACGGCGTATTGACTTTCCCAATCAGAACCAACTCCGATCATCTCACCTCAACCTTTCCTCCCTTCAATTACCGTAACCTCTCTATTACCCCCATCTGACATTTCCACCTTCTCCCTACCTCAGATTACCTTTATGCCCTCACCTACAATAAATGCTTCCCCACCCAGACTGTCTCCTTCCCCCTTCCCGACCCCGCCCCCACGTCTCCTCCCGTCACACTACCCCTTACTCCTACTATTGCCCCCCTGGACCACCCCCGAACTTCTCACCATATCCTAAGGCCTCTCACCCTCCACTACACACCCCCCATTAGCCAGTGATAGTTAAAAACAATACACTTGTTCGATTCCTTATCTGATTCCTGACCTCCCGTAAACACCCCCACCTTTCCACGTACTCATCTCGACCCCCGCTAATGGCACAACACACCTACCAACCACCCGTATCCGCCAGCACGGCCTCGCGAAACCTATCCCCCACGAGTCGTATCGTGGTTAAGCCAACCCAGCCCGCAGATGCTCTGCACCCAACCTGTCTTCCTCCCACCACGAATCCACACCCACCAGCTTTAACCCCATACTATCTCATCTCTGCCCCTTCCTCCCTTTCCAAGATGTAAGACCCACGCGTCCCAACCCGCCACTCTACCCTTATACGTCCTACCGACTCTCTGCCTACCACTAAGCTACCACCGATATCATCACCCGATTCCATTCCCGCCCGACCCCGGCCGCACACTGGCCACCCAGGCAATGTTTCATTCCACCTCCCCGACTCACACGACCCTCGGCCCACATCCCCCATGCCCACACACCAGCATCATACATTAAAACTGCTCAGTCCATCCCAATTACAGTATTCATTACTCCCCCTCCCCTGTGATCTCCACCCTCCGCCATGTTCGAGTCCCTTAACGCCTTGCTATTCTCCGTTCACTATCCCACCTCAACACCCCACTCGCTACCCCCCATGTACATAACTACCTATTACCGTCCCTTCCGCAATCACGTCCCCCACTCCCCCCCACCAAACCCCGCCTAACCTCAAACATACCTCCACCCAAATGCGCCCACGGCGATACTGTATCTCTAACTATGACTTCCCCTTTCCCCAGCGCCGGTGGCTTACCCCCCCCTCCGGTCATCTCTTTTACCCCCCCCAACACACCTCCTTCTCTCCCACCGCACCAATAATACCACCGAACATCTACACTCAGACCATCCCCACCTCGATCCCTGCTAGTGCCTCCTCGCCTCTGCTCTTTCTACCCCTATCTCTTATTCAGGCTTCTTGCCCACCCTCTCACCTGGCCCAAGCCCCAGTAAATCCCTTAGTACCGTACCCCCAACTGGACGTTTAGGTCATCCTTGCCCCAGGAACCTAGCATCGACTTCCCGACACCCCGTAGTCCGTTAAGACATTCCCCCACCACTGTAGTAACTCGCCCTACATGCTGCTGCCATGGACCAGCCCGCATCTCTAACAGCATTATTTGCCACATTTCCACCCTCACCTCTACGCAAGCCCCTCCCCACCCACATCCACTTTTGCCCCTCCGCATACGATCTCCTCCCCCATTCCGAACACACTCCCCGCCCATTCCCCATCCATCCTTTTGTAGTTCCTCCTTCGCCGTACCAGGGTATACTACCCCTGGGCTCCCCATTCAGACCAACCCCCTCCCCACCCAGCCGAGAAGGAGATCCATCAATGAGAGGATTGTATAATTATCAACCATACTGAACTACTAAATGTACATAGACACTGTAAAATAAAACCTGCAAGCTTGTCATCGGTGCAGTAGTCCAAGGGATGTCATCATTAGTAATAGTCTAGTGGTTCCAATTTGTGTTGTGTTTTTGTTTGATACACTTCTGCTAGTTGAGCGTTCTAATTGGACGGATTTGAAGTTGTCCTTGAGCAATATACAAAATCACTTTTATATGCCAAAAAGAATTTCATACTTTCCTAGAGTTTTTAAATACGATTGTAAAAAATATTCTGATGCATTCTTTTTTTAGTAACACTAGTTGACGTTTATATGTGGTCATTTAATGTGTTGTCCGCTTCTCTTTTATATTATGTGTCAGCAAGAAAAATTAATTGTTATTCACATGCCTTTAAAAGTTTTTAAAAATTAAGAATAAAAATAGTTTTTATGCAATCTAAAAATTTTGGTTCTTTTTTTTTTGTAAAAAATAACAGAAGAGAGCAAAAAAGTTATCTTTTTATGTGTTACGAAATAATATCACTTATTGATTAATTAGCCATAATTTAAGTTACAGGTAAGTTTCATTCAAGAATTAATTCTTTACTTTATTGGTAACATTTCTATTTTATTTCATGTGTATATATTATGCATTTATATTTTGGATAATAGCGTTACAGTTATGTTGGGAAAAGAGAAATGAAAGCAAGCTAGGAAACCCTTAACTCGATACAGTGCATTAAAACGCATAACAATTTGAATAAAGGCCGGTACAACAATATTTTTGTGAGAATCATAACTATAGAGGAATTTATTATTTTTGTGGGATTTCAAATTATAGGGTGCGTTATAATTTGGGAATGATTCTTAAAATTTATGAACATGTAGATTTAATAAAATTTTGCGTCATAGATGTTAAAGTAATTTCTCTCTATAAAATAATATTTAATCTTAACAGAACAATGATACTTGTCCTTTTTTTTTTAATTGGACTCTAAAAAAAGTTTTTTAAAAAATATTATTCAAACAACAATTTACTTGTTTAATCGAAAATTAGTTTTCAAATGAGTTAGTTCAACACACCGTAATAATTATTACTTTTTTAGAATGCAATTTTTAAAAAGTATTTTAAAAAAAATGCTACTGACAATAAATAATTTTTAGGAGTAATTTAGATGATATCTGTGTCCCCCCCAACAGCCCCCAACCCACTCGGCACATTGTTTGAATTTAATCCCTAAAGAACTAATTGATTGTCAGAAGCATGTTTTTAAAATACTTTTTTTAAAAAATAAATGCATTCGAAAATAAATTCAAGTATTTGTGTTGACCCTAATTCATTTGAAAGTAATTTTGTAAGTCTATGTGTTGAATAATATTTTTTTAAAAACTTTTTTTGAGTCAAATTAAAAAAAAAAGGACAAGTATCATGGTGCTTTGTATATAATATATTTTAGCTCGAGAGAGAAATTACTTCAACATCTTGACCAGAAGAACGTTAATTAAAATGTTACATTGTTCATAAAGTAAGAATTCCATTCACAAAAACCACTGATATATGAAACTTCACCACATAATACAAATTAAATTCCTTTCTATATATATATCTCACAAAAATATTGTGTACCTTTATTTCTAATGGACAAAATAAAATGGAAAAATATTATACAAATATAAATGATGAAGATTAAACTGAAATAAAATAGAAATTTTATCAATATAAGTAAAAAGGAATGAAATTCTTGAATGAAACTAACTGAACTTAATGAGATGACTAATTTATCATAAGGGATATATTGCGTAACTCAGAAAGGATAACTTTGGCTTCTATTCTGTTTTTTTTTTTAAAAAAAAAAAAAGAATCCAGAAATTTTAGATTGCATAAAATCTTTTTATTTTAATTTTAAAACATTTTAAAGGATTTGATAAACAATTAAATTTTGGTGCATGACACATAATTAAAAGAGAATCGAGATAGTAAATGACCACAATAAACGTCAACTAAGTGTTACTAAAAAAAAGTAAGAGAATATTTTTTTAAAATCGATTAAAAAGGAAAGTAGATATTCTTTTTGATATGAAAGGATTTTAATTTCAAAAACTTCAAATCCTCCATTAAACACTCCAACTTAGCAGTGTATCAAACAAGAAGGCCAAAATTGGGAACCACCTAGCTATTACTAAATATGAACATCCATGCTACTGAGAATGAAAGATAAGGTTTATTTAGTGTCTATTTTACTTTAGTAGTTTTCGTTTGGTTGATTATACAATCCTCCACTCTCCTATGTGTGGTAGATTTTACACTTGAGAACCGTTTGAGATCAGCTAATTGTGATGTTGTCAAATTTCTAATTTGTTTGATGCTCAGGACTTTGATCACCATGAAAAGTGAAGTAATTGCAGAGAAACCCAAAGATCAGACAATGGTGGATCAAAAAGCTATCTTGTAGGAAATATTTATATTTTTTCAATTTATACAGTAGCCAAATTTTTATAATACGGAATTCTTTTGCGAGCTGAATACACTATATCTCCTTGTTCAAAAAAAAACATATATTAACTCGTTTTTGCAGTCTAATAATAGCTTCTTTTTTTTTTAATTTACTTTTACAGATGGTGTTGATATTCAACTACCATAAAGAGTTGTGGTTTTTTCCGGTTTTATGCCTTAACTCAGTTTCCGTGATAAGAAAAAAGGCTATCGTTGTCGAAGATTTTAATGTGGCGGAGGTTGAGCAAAAATATTGATTTTTAAGCATATCGGCTTAATCCTTACCTTATTACTATTTTATATTTTGGTGTCTTGCAAATTCATTGTTAGCGTTTAGACATTCCTTTGATTAAATTTTGTCCTTCTTCGCATGGCCTTGTTCTCTTTTTGTATACTGGAGAAGTTGTCACTGTTCTTTTATATCCAACTATACTGATGAAGAACATTTGCCATAGTACTATTTTCGATTTCAATAACCGAATTATCGCATAAATGGCCATGTTTTCTTTTCCCCTTTCTATCAAATCTACAAACACAGTGTGTTAGTCCAACCTTCAATTTTTATAAAGAGTTTAAATTTTTTTTTAAAAAAAAGCATTGCTTGTGTGGTGGTATAAATGTATTTGAACCCAAATGATGCATGTACATTAACTCGACTGAACCAAGGGGATCCGGTCATATTAACATGTTTAATAAAGCTCTAGCACACAATGAATCGGAAGCTACAACCAAAATTCAATTGAGCCCGTCTAGGTTGCAACTTCAAACATCATAGGATTAGAAGTGTTTTTGTGTGGTAATTATAATATCCAATTAAAGCAATTTGAGTTTGTTCCTCACCACAATCGTATCGTTTGTCAATTATTATACAAGAAAAGTGACGTACATTTTCACTAATAATTTTAATACACACTTTTTTTTATTTAAAAAACAGATTTTAGTCAATTAAAATAGTTAATATTGGTGAGAAAATTTGAGAAACAGGTTAGCTAACGCGGTAAGGAGTGATAGGAAGGTCCACATGGATCATAATGGGTTTTTAGTGCAGCACAAATATTGTCTGTGTTCAAGATGATATTATACGTTTTAATTTATATTTAATTTTTAGATAACTTATATATTAATAGCTATAGATGAAAATCTAACATATGCAATGTGGATTACATAAGAGATACATACGAAGTTATCAAAAAATGGAACTTGACAAACGATATATATACACACTACACTACATTAAGTCCTCACTCTCCCAATCTTTTAACTGTATCTTCAACTTAATTGAATATATCTGAATTAAAAAAACTATTAGTTTTTGGAAAGATATAACCCCAAACTCCTAATCACAAAATGGAACTTGAAATAACTATATTGAATTGCTACTGAAGATGACGGTTTTATTTATAGTGTTTAACATATATGCATATTATAGATAGTTAATTATTACTTAGTTCACTATAATCAATCCTACACCACCTTATTTGTATGGTGGTGAGATTTGAGACTTTTTGATTGTGTTAATTCTATCTTAAATTTAAACTTTTAGAGAGAAGCAACAGTATTTTTTTTTTTTGGTGGAATTGAAATTATTGTGAAAAGCAATTGGTGAATGTGTTGTGTATAGTGAAATCTAATGCTTCAATGAAGCATGTTTGAAATATGTATTCCTCCAATCTTAACGAAAAAAATGGCTTTCTGAGAAGTTACCAGTGTGAGGTTACACAATGGTATTTCACATCTCCCTTGATACATATTGTATGTACTTGTACCATCATAATTAATTTGAAATTTATAATCTTTGTGTAATTCGTTTTATGGCAGCTTATGTGGGTTATCCACCGCAACTCCACAATAATGGATTTTATATCTCTATATATATCTAACTGTGTTGATCAAAAGGGCTTTACATCACATAAAAATGCATGTCAAATTTCACCCGACAAGACCTCAAAGATCCAATAAAGGTAAGGAGGCAAAAAGATCATGTCAGTCAAAATGTTTTTTTTTTGCATATCATATGATGAAACCATATATCTTAATATGAGTCAAATTCTTATAGTTTGACTCAAAAAATAGAAATAATGGACAACACTACTAGACGAAGGAAATATTTGAAACCATTTCTCTTTTTCATCCCACAATCTTAAACTTCCCTTTCGCTGTCTATAGTAGTTTCCTTATTTTAACTTTTTTAATTTTTTTTTTTTACAGATCGAGTTTTGTCAACTAAACTAGGCCAGGTTTGGGTTATCCAAATTTTTAGGGAAAATTAGTAAACTGTCAAAAATAATAACTATATTTTATAAATATTACTAATAATGTCAAAAATGTCATTATTTAAAAATTAATGTAGCCTAATTTCTTTTCTTCCTATTGTTATCGTTTTATTTAATTAATTCCTATGTCATCCTTTAAAAAAAATCTCTCTCATAGTTATCTTTTCAAATTCTTAATTCCTCTCTCCCATTTAAAAAAGATTCTCTTTATATCTTGTCTTTTCTGATTTTCCCCTCCTCCAAACATTCAAGTTGCCACTATTTCTCGGTCATAATTTTGTTTTTTTTTTAATCAAAATTGATCAACAAGAATTCCCCCTTGTGATTTAAGGTATCCCTAATCTTTCTCCTATTCTCAGATTTTCTGATTTTGTTTTCGTTTAATTTAAAATGTTGTTTGTATTTTTCAATTTCCGTTAGAATTTAATCAACCAATTTTTAATGATTTTTCATCCTTTAATTACTCAAGAAATATCGTATAATGTAAGATTCATTGCTAAAATGAGGGAAGAAAGAGGGTTAGAACATTTACAAGACTCAATTGGTGTGCAAAACCTTCCACAAATTCAGAACGAAAATGTAGAATCTTCGTCTACTCGTGAGGATCTTAAAAAAGACGATGAAGACCGAATAGTTGTCGAACAATTTTCTATTAGTTTGTTTTGTATTTATAGATCTTTTTTAGAATTTGGTATTCTTTCTCAATATGTATTCAAATCACTATGTATACTATCAATATTTGTATTTATTACAAATTTCATGTTGCACAGTTTATGAAGTTTGTATTTGTCCCTAATTTGTATTCATCCATAGGTATATCAATTAGTTTATGCATTTTATTTATAGGAAGAACAACTTTCTATTAGTTTGTTTTGTATTTAATAGTTTTTTTTTTAGAATTTGGTATTCTTTCTCAATATGAATTCAAATCAACGATGTATAGTATCAATATTTGTATTTATTAAAAATTTCATGTTGCATAGTTTATGAAGCTTGTATTTGTCCCTAATTTTTATTCATGTATAGTATGTCAATCATTTATGTATTTTATTTATAGGAAGAACACATTTTCTATTAACTTTGTATTTGTTTCAAATACACTATAAAGATTGGGAATGAATACAATTTCGAAAGGAAAAAGATTCTTTAGATAAAAGTAAATAATAGTGAAAAAAATATACGATACAAATGTATTTCTTAAATAGCAACATATTTTATGACATACATATTGGAATGATAAAAACTTTAAAAAATAACCAGTTTTCATTATACAAAAACATCAGAAACTAGAATGAATTATACAAATGCGTACATTTGGAATAAATAACGATTTTAAGTAAATAAACAAAATTTTGGAAAATAAAACAAATACACTGTGAGAAAAGTATGTCAAATAATAGATAAAACTATAGGTGTTCAAATTTAAATTACTTTTTTAAAATTTAATAGATAAAACTATAATGTATTATCATAAAGTTTTATAAAAATAATTAGTGAGAATCGGATATTAAATTTTTTGATTATATGATTTTCATAACAATAATTAGTGAAAAATTGATATTGAAATTTTATAGACATGATACTTCTTTAATTCCGTGATTTTCATAACAATAATTAGTGAAAATTGATATTTGTTTTGATAAATAAAATTGTTTTTAAAAAAATAAGAAAATTGGATTTTGAATTTTTTTAGAACAATGGAGAAAAACGAATTTTTTAGAACATGATGAAAAAAGAAGAAATAGATGAAAGTTGGTGTATTTTGATAAATTGTAACTGATGAGACTTTAAACATTTGTTTCTTTTAAAAAATTATTATCTCCCCTAAATTCCTCTAATTTGTTATATAAAAAATGTATTCTTTAAATAAAAATAAATAATAAGATACATAACAAACTTAAATTTTGACATTTTTACTAAATATTGAAAGTTTTGTTAATGAACCCTTTTAAATGTTAAAATATTGACATTTCGAAAATTTTCATAATATTTTATGCCTTTGACTCAGTTGCATGATCCGAAAAAAGGTTATTTTGTCAAAGATTGTATTGTAGTGGAGGTTGAGCTGGAAGTTAGTGCGCTTAAGTATAAAATAAAGAGCTTATGTTAACTTGTTTACGATAAATACGTGTCTTTTATTTATTGATTTGAGATAAATACTTAGTGCAGATAAATTTATTCTCCTCCTTTTGCAGAAGTTATTGATGCTCGTTTTACTATCTAACTAATTTGTTATGAATTTATTATCTTGTTATGAAGAGGATTTGGTAGCTAGTAGTGCTATTTTTATAATTAACAACTGCCCAGTTTTCCCCCTTCTATCAAATCTACAAATATAATATAATGTTTCAAGTCTCAATTTAAAGTTGCTTACAAGTCAAAATAATGTGTTGCAAATACAATTATAATGTTCTCTACCAACACTTGGGGCTTGGTGCCTTTTTATACATAAAAAAAAATACGGCACTCTTCCACATATTTTTGAATGTATCTCACTTAAGATACTATTTTTGGTAATAAATAAAAATAAAAATTTCTCAGCTCAAAACCCAATTAGATTACGAATATATAAAATATTTATTTGTATTTGGTCTTTCTATTTAACCAAATTATTAATTTAGAAAGTCCATAATCAAAGTGAAAATGCATATAATTTCTTATATCATAAATAGCATTGAAAATTTCCTAGAATCCTCAATATCTATGCAAGGTTATGTTAGTTGACTTAGTCAATATCTAAATGGTCCACCCAAGTTAAGGGAATTGCCTTGAAATGTCATTATGTTTTATTTGGACCAAAATATCATTCACTATCCTATTTCCTCCAAATGTACTTGAGACTTTCAAAATCATCACTCTCTCCTATTGGCAGACATGTCAATTACATTTTATATTTAATAATAACTAATTTTAATATAATTCATTGGATTCAATTAACTAAAATAATGTCATATCATTTTTAATTTTTTTAATTAGTTATGAAGAATAAAATTTTCATAGCTAATTTTTTTATCATAATGTAAAATTTTTTTATTTTTTTATGTTATGCGGAATATGTTTTTTAAAACGTACTAAATCCTCATCAAGTTGAATACTTATAAAAATATACATTAAAAAAAATATTGATTTACAACTCACTATGAATGCCATTGTTTTAACTTTATTATAAATTGTATAATTACTCAATATCTTCCAGTCGCTTAATTATTATAAAAAACATTATTGTTTGTGGCTATTTGTTTTGAAATAAATTTGGATAATTTCTTATAAAGCCTGTAAATGCGGATATATGCTTTAAAAAAAATGGTGGGATTATATTTGGTGGTTCCCCGACTATTATAGAGGCCCTTTAGAGTTCTTGTTGTGGAAGAAACATTCTACTGGGCCGCGCAACATTGGTTGTGTTTATTGATGGGGAATTTGGGTAAGTTCCTGAAAAAGGGTCTGTAATAATTCTGAAATCAATGGTGTGAAAAACCGGATTAGTACGGGGTGTCTCCACTCATTACAAAAGCCTCAATAATTTTTTTGAGAATTTTTTTTTGGGTGCTCCGGGCTCATACACCAAAAATTAGGAACGTGTAAATGATGATATATGCTTGAAAATTGTGTGCAAATATGTGGTGGTCCTCCAAATCATTACGGATCTCCTCCTAAAATTTCTTGAAAAAAATGGTTTGTCTCCGGGGCCACTTTGATCCATGCGCTAATATGCACGAAAATATGAGAATTTGTATTCCTAAAAAAAGTCTATCATGAGGAAAAGGCTTAGCAGATGTGTGAGTAAACGTGATGGTTCCTGATCTAATGAAGACTTTACCCAAATTTTTTTTGACAAAAGAAATTGTGCTCCGAGGCGCTAGAGATCCATATGCTAATAGAAACAAAAATCTGAAATTTAGGTAATCCTA
Organism: Solanum habrochaites; assembly: GCA_027704765.1. NCBI lineage: Eukaryota > Viridiplantae > Streptophyta > Magnoliopsida > Solanales > Solanaceae > Solanum > Solanum habrochaites. The sequence continues at coordinate 12,774 of JAKWJA010002126.1, forward strand.
TGTGTTTTTTATAAATACGTAATAGACATTAAAATGGTGTGAAACAAGTGGTGTTCCCTAACTCTTACGAACGTCAACATAAATTTTTTGAAAAAATAATTTGAGTGCTCAGTTTGCATTATCCATAGGCTAATATGACACACGAAAATCGAGGACATTCGAGTAATTCTAAAATTGCCTTTAAATTGGATATAACGTTAAAATGGTGTGAGTATACATGGTGCTCCCCAACTCTAGGGTCGCAGACCTATATGAGATTTGCTATAAATTAACATGAGTACTACTTTACACCTTTTTTCGGTCGCGCTTTTATACCTAACTCGCCCCAACTTCGGAATAGTCGAACAAATGAGAGGTCATGAGAACTCCAATGTGCTCAATACCCTTTAAAACCTTGCCTGCTTGTACTATTGCATCTTAATCAAAGTACAAGCGCCACCCTTCTTTATCTACCTACATTACATCTTGCTAACAATCTACATCTCAACTTTGCCATTTACATGGTTGATTAATATCCATCATCACCTCATTTTACTACCCCCAACTACAGAAAATTGTAACTTTGGTGTAAACATCATATAATCGAAAGTGTATAATTACTAATACCAACAATAAAAGACATAATACTCGTGTAATTTCACGAGTGAGGTTTAGGTAATGACACGCCTTGTGCAGGTGAAATTATAATTAAGCAATCAATACCAGATTTGTAGATAGGAATTTATTTGTACTCAACTTCGAAAATTGAATGAACTTCTTTTCCCTTTAAGAAGTTGCCATACCAGTATCAGAAGCTTTGGATACCTTCTTTAATTCATTGTCGTCCAAATCTACATATTGAATCCATAGCTAATACATATCCACCAAGTAACTCCAAACCATCCTAATAAGGGACCCTCCCGATACCCCTATATTCGATCCATTCCTGCATTATCACCGAGAGTGAGGCAAAAGAAAAGCTTTTAACAAAGCCGATCGATACATCAATACCTATTTGGAGAGGGTCCAAACCGCGATAAAAAACAGTCCCAATGTAATGCTGATATTTGATCCTCGAACCTATCATTTAGTTGTTCCATTTTGTAGATTCTTTGGACCTACCAAAGCAAATAATTTTACGAGCATATGTAATTTTTTACATTGCAAACTTTGACGAAGTAACATAAGTATACATGCTTGCAAGCTAAAATCCTTATTTTAGCAGTCGTTGAGATCTAGCAACGGTGATTATACCATAATATTGTTCTTTAAAGTAATTTGAATTAATGAAACTACAATCAGAAACTATTCAATCTTTGAGTATTTAGCTCAGTATCTAATTCATCTTGTAGCATCCCATAACTATAATCCTATCGGGGCCTTAACACCTATATTCGGATTCAGAGGAAGCTAAAAACTCCCATCATATTTAGAAAACCAACCATAACAAAAGCTGTTGCATAACAAGAATCTTGTTATATGAATAACTAAAACATAGTTGTAAAAATTCAAAAGCTATGTGCCTAAATCCAAAAGAGAGGGGACGCGAATGCGAGGACTCACCATTTTCTGAATTAAATTGGGTAGTTTCGCCTCCATTACTTCTTTAATCACACTCCATCATTTTTCGTATCCTATAAAGGCACCATCATTTTTGTGATCTGAAATATGGATAATGATTTTTTCGAACATTTACATGGACGATCCGTTAATACCTTATCTATGGAGCTAGTTTTGGTCACCACACGCCAAAACGACCCATTTTAGAGGTCAAACGAGCCGCAGCGTAGGTAAATGCCCTTATTCACCAATTTTTGTGTGATCTATAGTTCAGTCCATCTTTTTGGTGATATGAAATTCGACACTTCTTTTTTTTTCAAAATCGTGTAATTTCGCGTTAGAAATCTTAAAGCAATGGATCCATTCTGTCCATCACGGGCGAAAACGACCCATTTCCAAGTCAAACAAGCCCCAAAGGCATGATAAACTCTCCTATTTCAATTTCCGATTTTTCGTAGGGCTATAATCTATGGGATTTTAGTATGATCTTAATTTCGACATGAATTGGTTAAAATTTACATTGAACGGTCTATTATCTATAAGCCAGTTTTCAGCACAACAAAACGATACATTTTCAGGTCACACGAGCTCAAGTAAGTAAAACATCTTTTTTTTTGTTTTAGTGTGCTAAGTCCTTTTTTTTGTGATTTCGAAATTCCAAAGTCATTTTTGTCAAAAATTTACATAGTACGCTTTGTTAAGACGCATTAGCTATAGATTCATCAGTTTTCGCTCCTACCTTAAAATGAACCAGTTTAGAGTCAAACAAGGCCTAGAGCGTAAACCGCACATATTTGTCAATTTTTTCGTGTGCTAATAAGTCCACTGTAGTTTTTTTTGGTTGTGATTGCGACGGTTTTTTGTTCCAAAGAATTACATGTACAATCTTTAAGACTTACCTATGGAACCGGTTGGTCACCACGGCGCTAAAACAATCTCTTTTCCAGGTCAGACGTCCCAAGTAGGTAAAACCCCCTATTTTTTCTAATTGTTTTTGTGTATTAGTCCATGAGATTTTTTAGTGATACCGACTCTAACGTAGGTTATCAAATTTACCTGGGATGTCTGTTAAGACTTATTTTGAGTTAAGTCGTCACCACGGCAAACAGTCCATTTTCAAGTTGACTACAAGCCCAAAGCAGGTTAACCCTTATTTTTTTTCGATTTTTCATGTGCTAGTCCACACACCATTTTGTTGTGATCCTAAATTCCCACGTCATTTTTGTAACACTTTACGATAGGATGTCTGTTAATACCTTACTATGGAACTACTTTGTCACCACAGACCAAAACGACCTATATTAGAGTCAAATAAGCATTAGCAGGCAAAGCCGAGCAGGTGAATTCCCCTCATTTCGTCATATTTTCATATGTTTATAGTCTATGATTATCTTTTTGTGATTCTGGAATTCATCATATTTTTTGTCAAAAAATGTACGTGTACATCCGTTAAGACCTAGCTAGGAGCGCTTGGTCCCCACTACCAAAACGATCCATTTCAATGTCAAATTATCTCCAAAGTAGGTAAACCAAACCTATTTTACCAAATCGATTTTTGTGTGTTATAAGTTTATGAAATTTTGGTTATCTTAGAATTTCACAAACGTGATTTTAGTCAGAAATTTTCATTGACGAGTCATTAAACCTTATCTAGAGGTGATCCGATTCTATGTCATTTTTTAAAAAAAACTTTACAAGGATGTCCTTTATAACCTGAACTATTGAGTCATTGGTCACCACAGGGGCCAAAACGACCTATATTATCTGAGCAAACAAGCCTTAAAGGCAAGTAAAGTTAAACCCCTTATTTTGCTCAATTTTCATATGTTTTTCCCCCACATCTCTTATGGTGATCAGGATTTCGATGTTTTTTAGCTGAAATTTACAAATGTCCGTCCCGTTAAGACTTATCTATGGAGTCAATTTGTCATCATGACAGAAAGGACTCCATTTTAAGGTCAAACGAGCCTTAAAGCATGTAAACTCATAGTTCGTCAATTTTCGTGGCGTTATGGCACCAGATCTTTTTTTGTGACCCGAAATTCCCATGACGATTTTGTGTCGAAAAATTACGCCCTGATCGTCCGTTAAGAACCTAAGTCTAAGGAGATCAGTTTGGTCATGCACGATCAAACAACCCATTTTTAAGAGGTCAAATGAGGCCTTATAATCAGTAAACTCCCCCATTTCGTGTGTCATCTTTCGTATGCTATGTCCACTATCATTTTGGATATCCGAAATTCTAGACGTCTTTTTGTCAAAAATTTACTTGTACTTATGTTAAGACCTTATGGCATCTCACCCCCACCCCCAAAATTTTAACGAACTCTTACCCACTGCATCAATTTTTACACAACAAAAGTATTCACGCACATGAATATTGTTTCTTTTGATAGTCGTTTAATATACAAATTATTTTTAACACAATTTAAATAATATAAATTGCTAAAAATATTCAACATTATACATAATGGCTAATACAATAAAATTAAATCATGAATGACATACAATTTAATAAACGTTACATAATTGAAAAAATAATTTAATTCTAAGGTCATCCAAGCGACGTGAGCGGAGTCTGCGGATTTTACTGCCCAGGTCGTGAGTGGTCTAAACACCTACCATGGTCCCGGTCACGACGGTTAAAGATAGCTTGGGATGCGTGGGGTGAGAGAAATGTGTGTGGTTAGTTGGGTCGGACAAGCGTCTCTTTACCTCACTCTCCACCCTGACTTTATCTTTCCCGTTTCTCTGCCGTGGCAGAGTCCACCGCAAACTAGTGCGCAATGTTCTCACCCTCTCCGTTGTGAGCTCTTTTCTTTCTCCTCGCTTAGATCACTCAGGACTGTAGTCCAATAGGGGCGCACCTTGTAAGAGCTTCCGAGAGTCCATCATCTTCCTTCCAAAAATAAGACTGTCAGAACTGGCCAATTCGGCTTGTTGTGCACGGGCCCTGAAATGTTGGGTATACGATATCGCGATTGTTGGGGATGGAAATCGAGTAATGGGGCGTGGGATGCAGTGGCCGTAGAGCCGCACAGTCCGTGGTATTGTAGAAGGAGTAAGAGTTAGTGGTAAGTGGTTGGGCGTAAGTGACCTATTGAGCTTGATATTTGTTATTAGTAACTCGGGGACAGAGCTATAGGAGAATGCTCTATTATTTCTCGGTCGCTCAGGGGAGTTAGGCGGGGGAGCAGTCAAAAGTTAGCGTTCTTTCGCGCCCTGATATCTTTCGCGGGAGACCCGTAATGTCGTGGTAACACGTAGGAGTGTAAAGTTCGGAAGGGATGTCTTGCGAGGCTACTGCGTTGGGGAGGTTGATTGGCTGGGAAGGATATAATTGGGTATCATGGGGGACGGACTGTAATTCGGCGTTATGATTCAGCTTTAGCTATTCGGTTTCGGTAACAGATTATGTATGGGAGGATTTGCACCGGCGTTATGAAGAGTGAAGTAGGGGTCTTGAATATTGGGATGGATGCCCTTGGCGGAGCGGGAGTACAAGATTGTTGAGTGGCAGGGGGGGGGGGTGAATATGATGTCACGTGATTGGGCCTGGCTTGTACGGAGATGGGAGTACAGGATATGGGGTACTTTTGAGGGTTACTTCCTTTTGTGTTGGGGGTAGGTGGTTACGGTCGTTAGCTAAGACTCTTCTGACACAGGTTCTAATGGTGCATTAAGTCACGTTCATCGCTCAATTGTATGATTTGTCTTAAACTTTTATATGTTTGCTTTTACTTTTTTGTAAGGGTTAATTGTAGTTTTATAATTCATAGTAATATTAATCTAAATTTAATTTTTCTAAAAGTCATATATATAAAGAATTTATTATAAAAAACCAAAGCTAAATTTTATATCTAAAATCAATTTTAATAAAAATATTACATAAAAATATTTAAATCTATAAGAATATTAATTAAATTATACAACTTATATAATGTTTAATTAAAATTTGGTATATGAAATATTATTATAATATTCAAAAAGTTGTTTGGTGTGATAATAGTGTCATCACCACATTTGTGTACCACTATTCACACATCCAAATTTGGTGTGAAAATCGCTGGGGGTGGAGCTCAAAACACTAAATTCTCACCAATATAGGATTGGTGTAATTTTTGTTGGTTGGAATGGTCTTAGCTAGATGGCTGTTGGTCAACCACGACAAAACACCCATTTCAAGGTCATAACGGTCCTCTCAGCGCATGTAAATTCTCGCAATTTATCGATTTTCCATGTCCATGAGTGATTGAAATAAATAGGACTCTAATTAGATATTAAGAAGTGACAAGTCACGTTATGAGAAATTGAAAGCAACCATTAAATATTTTGGAAATAGCGAGTAGGGAGTATTTCTTTTTAAAGAAATATTTGGAGTTCAAATGTCACTTGAGAGGGTCGGAGCTAGTAGCCGCACATATGGTGAGATGCTTAAAACACGCCTCCTTTAAACGTTTATAAGAAGAGAAAACTAAAAGTAATCCGAATTAATGTGTGCAGATCGCCTAGGCTGAAGGCTAGCTCACGCGACACTTTGTGGCAACATTAATAGTAAATTCTATGCCATCGTTGCTCGCAATTATCACTCGTTGTAGAATACATCACACTAATATCCTTACTCTTTTTCAAATTACAAACAAATTCATAAAATTTAAGGAGTTTGAAAATATTACTCCAGGCATGTATGCATCGCATCTCGATTTTCGATACACTCCATCAATGTCCCGGTTGATGACATCTTCAATTTCAGATAGCATCACTCCAACGCTCAATACAAGAAGGGGAGGGGGGTCTCAACTGCCTCCTAGCATCTTTCTTCCTAACCTAGACACATATGTCCGATACTTTCTGCTAAACGGTTTCGAATAGCATTATCTTTTTTGATACAAGACAGCATATTCCGCAATACTTGTCTTGATATCGCATAAAGTGATGGCTCCGAGAATCGAAGAGACAAGTAGTAAATTTTTTATAATTTTTTAATAAAGAATTTGAAAGATATAATAAAATAAATTGTCGTGTATAATAAATTTTCTTATTTTTTTCATCTTACATTTAATTTTTAATTTTTATAATGTAATCTATCATTATTTATTTTGGTCATTCATAATAACAAATGGAAGAGTAATCCTAAATAATCCACACTTTCACTCAAACGTCTCCTTCAGTTTCCACTCAAATTTGTTAGGATAGTTATAAATTTTTTTTGAATTTGAACTCTTTTACCAAAAAAGAAAGAAAATTTAGCTAAAACAGCATCTCAGGTTAAGGATTTTTGATAGAAAAAAGTAGGGATGACCACTAAATATATATATTGTAACATAATTACGATATATATTACTGTTAATTACTATCGCTAAAAATTATTTTTTAATAGAATACTCATTCATAAATATTAATTTTTTATATGTGATTTTTTTTCCAAAAAGGTTTGGGGCATTCAAAATTCTCAATCTAAGACGTATGCTTTTGACAAATTGAAGAGTTTTAATCCTTCCCTTTCATATGTATTTATAATTATTAATTTGTTAGAATAAATATTTATGCTTATATAAGTATCTTTTTTTTTTTTCCATATGCCCGGGCTTAAAATAAGAGTGTCTCTACTCTCTACTGGGGAGATCTGATTTTATTGATTTTTATGTCATATTTTAAACAAAGATCAATACTATTTTCACACAAATATCATGCATTTTTTTTTTTCCGTCGAAAAGAATTATTCCTCTGTTTTAAAAAAATGATCATATTCCTTTTTAAGTTTGTTTTTAAAAAAATGATTCCTTTCTGTTATCTTTTTCTTTACAACACTTTAATTTCAAACTTTTCACGTGGCCATGTTTTAAGACCACATGATTAGAGGACATTTTGGTATATTTGATATAACTTTAATTTACAACACTACAAGATTAAAATTCAAACTAGATCAGTTTTTTTTTTATCGGAAGAATTTTATAATTTTGATAGTGATATAATATACTTTGTGAGAGTTAAAAATGTTAATTTGCGTGAGACATGTGATAATGTATTTTTGTATCACTAATTGTTTTATAACATGTTGGGTTGGTCATTTGATTTTGGAAGTAAAAGTGTTTTTCCCCTTCAAAAAGAAAATTGAGTTTTGTACAAGAAAAAAAAATCATATATATAGTAAAATGAGACTTCAATCAGTCTATGGTGCATGCCCTCAATGATGAGAAAATATATATTTTTATGTTTTAAAAAAGGGCTTTTTTAGATATACTATATATATCATATATTTATATATTGCATTAAAAATGAGTAATGAGCATTACACATCTAACCGCCTAACCTATCATATTCTAATCCTTCAAAATATGTAATAATAAAAATTATAACTCCTAAATATTGCACCTATAAAATCCACTATGAGATATTCTCAATGATGGTCATTTATTTTATTTTCCTTATTCTTCATTTTATAGCCTTCGATTTGTTAATTATTGGGCATATTTTGATTTTGTGATGTCAAATGATTTAATATTCTAATTATCATTATCACTTTGTTCGTGTAATTACAAATATATTTGATATTATTAGGTTGAGTTGTTGATGATACAAATCAGATTCTTTTATAGAAAAAATAATTTGTGCTTTTTGTAGTTTTTTGAGATTTTTTTTTCTTATCTTGAGTTTCTACCGACACTCGATTTTCTTTATTCAATTTGTAAATTTGAAGAATATATATTTTTAAAATATTTTTGTGCTTGGGGGTGGGGAGTATTTATTTAATTTTATGTATGTTTGTTGGTATTATGTATGGATTGTTTATAGTTCTCCGGTTTAAACCACTAATGTAACAAGAGTTGATTGTTACCTTACCACGATTAGATTAGTTAATATGAAAAATGCTATATATAGTCTTATTTCTGATTTCGTCTAACAATATCCGGTGAGGATCCTCCTCGCCTCACTAAGCTATAATTATGCAAATAATATAAATATAAGTACTAAAAAAATAATATGTCATACTCTCAATATAAATTAAATAAAATACTACATATTCAATTCAAATATTATATAGCTAAGAACAATAAATCGATTCTCTGTTATGTTTTGTATCTCACCTCACATAACAAGATCTGGTAAAAATACATAATTTAACGTTGGCATTATTTTTTATATTATTCATATATAATTATTAATTTTTGATAGCCAAATGTTTCATGCAATTTTGAAACTTTAAATCAGCAAAAAATAAATATTTTGTAATTTTTTAAACTTCTTTACGATTACTTTTTTGTTGATAATTTCAAAAGAATATCTATTCCTTTGACTAACTTTTTAAATTCTTGTCGCCTTTTTAAATATTTTTAATTAATTTTTCTCTTAATAGATATCTCTCCTATAATATAAAATAATATGAAAAATATATATTTTTCAAAATAATAGTATTACAAAAATAATGTTTATTATTAGAAGCATCTTTGGAGACTTTTAATAATTGAAATTCTAAAGATGAGGTAAAAAGACAATATGTCATAATAAAATAAATCATAAAAATGGTGGAGAATTTTAACCTGTCAAGCATTTTTTGTTTATTAAAAAAATATGTCACATTTTTTTTTTTAACTTTTTCCTCTTATTTTTATTATTTATTTTTACTCTTTAACTTTTTATCATATAACACGACCTCTTCTCTTACAACACCTCTATACTTATTAATACTCTTAGTAATACGCTATACCTTCCAACGTTATACGCTTCATAACCCGCAAATTACGTAAGTTTAAATTAGTGACATCTTAAAATCACATCAAAAGTATATTCCTAAACCAAATATATTTATGTTTAGCTTAGAGTGTCCTCTACTTTAATTATTCTCGTAATGGGTCAAAATCTATCGATACAGACTGTCTTTGTATAATTATTTTTCTTCTAATAAGAAGGGCACATAAGATATTAAAAGAGAAAATTATTTATTTTTTTGCATGACATTAAAGAGGCAAGATCATTACTAAAGAAGTACAAAAGCAATTCATTGAAAACTTAAAATTTATTTGTATATACGGCTTAGCGTGGGAGATAATCAAAATTATTATGAATTATTTTTAATTTTAAATAAAATATGAATTCATGAAAACTTAATAAAAATTGAAATTAAGAGAATTCATTTAAAGATTTTCCTTAAATTATAAAGAAGCTTAAGGACAAGTCTAACTTGATTATGTTAAGATTTTGATGCTGAAATTGTTTACTGGTTTTAGCAATATATATATAAATCAGTAAAAATCTAAAGACTATCATAAACTTCATATCTCTTAATTACGATGCTAATTGTTTATGTTTTCTTGATTAGAATTAAATAAGCAAAGACAAAAAAAAGAGGAGACTCCAGACACATCTTTAAAATAATTTTGTTTTAAAAAACTTAGAATTATAGAAGAAAATTTTACCATGAAAATTAATATCAAATAATCAATTTCAAATATACTTATTACTTAAACGCATTCATCCACTCCATATAATTATTCTAAAATTTACTCAACTTTTATTCCTAACACTTAATTATACAAAAATATTATTTATCGTTAATAATTTACATATTCATATTATTTGTGGACATTTTTTATGTTTCTTATTCAGAAGAATTCAAGAGTCTAATTATAAGTTTTAGTAGAATATGAAGTTTTTTTTATCTTACCATAGAAACTCCTTTATATCATTCATACTATAATTGTTCATTTATTACTTATTTTATTAGCATTTTAACAATAATATGATATTTTATGTTAATTCATAGCACACTAAAAATCTTATTTTAAGACCCGAACCTAAATCATGTAGCATCCCATTTTTTCTTCAAAGAATCAATATACAGAGAACTTTATATCTTAATATATAAATATTGAATTACGCTTTTTTAAGTCTTCAAATTAATAGGAGTCTTATCTATTAGCGATAATTTTTCAATATTTCTAAGTCGTTTTTTGAATTTATTCCTATTTTAATTCTTTTGATATGTTTTATAAAAAAAATTTAAAAGACTAAAATCTGCACCTTTAAATTTTTTAACAAAACATCAAAGTTAACCATATTTATTTTGAGACTCCTTTCTCATTCAAATGGATAATGAAGTCATAAGTCATTCATTATATAATATAACTAACATAAA
>JAKWJA010002127.1:0-39105 GCA_027704765.1 Solanum habrochaites
AATGTATCAATTGTTTTCAAAGATCAACCACAATAATTCAGTGTATTTGTAGTATGATTGTATATTGTATCAACAGTAGTTTATTGAAAGTATTCAACAAAGTTAATTCAACGTATCAATAATTTTTTGTAATGTATCAGCTTTATGGTTGTTGAATTACTAACGTCATTTAAGGTATGCAACAGTTTAGTATATTTAAGTATCAACAAAGTTAATACGTATCAGAAATATTTAAATGAACTAATTAATCATACATTTAAAACAATATAATCAAAGTACCGACAGAAAAACACTAATACTACATGACTATTGCTATAAATTTCAGTTATGTTTCAACAAACACTATTAACAAAGGTATCAGAAAATACTCTAAATACCAAAAATATTTTCAACATCTAACACAAAAAACATAATCACAGTATAGTTTAGTTCCTAATGTATCCAGTCATTAAAAAACAAATAATCTGTATCACCCTTTGAGCTCAAAAAATTCCGAAAACATTTTTCATACCTTTGTCCATTAGTTTTCTTTACTTTGCAATTGAAGTTGTTATTTATCTTATATTTCGTTATCACATCTATGAGTGTTGCTTTATCCTTACACATCTAACATGTCTTCACCTCTATATTTTCTGAATCGATTATGTAATTTATTACTCCAAATTCTAAAAATATAATAAGAATCACATATTCTTGATTCAACCATAGCCAGAGCTTGTGTATCCTACGTTGTGCCTTATACACATGTAATTTCTCCACATATTCCATCGAAGCTATGTAGATTATCTCCAATCTTTTTTCATTTGTTTAATGCATAATGGATACATTGCAAATCCTGACTCATTTTTTTCACTTCAAAATACAGTTTAACACCGATGTCATTCTTAACCTTCATTGGACACGAGTTACCTTCTACAATGTAATGAATTTCAATGTTTTTCCTTGATACATCGATATCCAACTCAGCTGCAATTGCGACTTTGAGATTTGAAAATGACATTGAATTTTCAACAACGATTCCACCGCTTTTGTAACTTTCATACTGTACTTCATTGACCCAAATTCTTGAATGCCTCAGTAAATTGATACATTTATCATGTAGCAGCCAAAAATAATAAAAATCTAATTCGTATTTTTCGCTTTTCACTGGATGTTCATAAACCTTTTTTTATTTATTGTAGATGATATAATCTTCAAATTTGAAATTTGTAATGTGTGAATCAATTTACTATTGAAATATGGAGTCTTTATGATCAGTTAGCTGCAACTTAAACAAATTTAATAACAGAATTAATTATTATGTTGTTCACCCCTTTTTTTTTTAATCTCAATAGTTATTTATTTTATTGTGTATCAATTACTATGTATTAGTTGGTAGCCATGTATCAAAGGACGACCTTTTAAAGGAATTTTCTATAAAACGTAAAAGTTTAGGGAAAGCTATAATTATTATGTTACACTATGGAATTTCTTTATTTTTTACTATATTTTAATCCGAAGAGATATACACATGAACGGGGCAAAAAATGGGCTAGAGAAGCCCAAGTGTAACAGGATTCTAAAAGAGGACTAAAATGGACAGATTTCAAAGCGAAGTTTGGACCGAAGCAAGGCCCAAGTAGTGCAACTTTTTATTTAGAATTTAGGACAAGTTTGGGCCTTCTATCCCAACAACTTTGAATTTAGGCAAAAAGGCCCAATTGTTCTTTACTTCATTATTGTTATATAAAAATAACACCTCATACACATTTAAGGCTATATATATCGAGTTATAAAAATACTTTTTAAAAATAAATCACTTATAGCATATTCTTATCGAGTTATAAAATATCAATACTAATTAATATGTTTAAATATTTATTTTTATTTTTACAGTTAAATTCTGATTTTATTTTTAAAATAAAATAAAAAGTCAAAACACGTGTATGTTTAATATGTAAATAGCACCAATTTGCGGATTTGAATTAATTTTAATTAATAATGGATAATTAACAAATTAGCGCATATTAATGAAATCCAAAAAAATATCTAAATATTCAGTTCCTTAAAATGCCTCAAATAATTAAATAAATTCAAAACATGATTTATTCTTTTTATTTCTCTATATCACATCTCATCTCCATGTTTGCCAGAATTTTACTCCTTTTTTCTTGACTGAGTTTTTTTTATGTGAACAAAAAATTGGATTATTTTGAAGGCACCAATACTTATCAATATTAATTAAACATGGTGGGGCAGATGGGATCCGTTCATGTTGGATTTTGTTATATCTAGTTTCTGATTTGTTTTTAGTAATCTCTGTGATATTCATTGTATTTAAAAGGTTCTATAAGATTGTATGATATTTGTTTTTTTTTTGAATTTTTTTTGTAGTTGGGATATGTGTAATATTAAGAAATTTGGTGAAAAAATCGTATAAAATTGATCAACATGATGTTAGTTGTCTGAATTGCATATTAATATGGTATGAAATATGAAATGCTAGTTTGTGGTCTGTTCGATTTGTAAAACAAGGTTTGTATTATTTTTTTTACATTATAATATGAAATGTATATACTTTGCTATTAAAGATTTTTATTTTATTTTTTTAATGCAAATAGTTTTTGGAATTGTTTTTAATGAGCAGTGATTTTCCATGTTAGGTGTTACCCACAAAAGGTTGATATTTATGCTGTGTGAAGACCCAAGAAGTCACACAGTAAATGCGGGAGATTTCACAATGGATCTAATGCAGTTATTAGTACAGGATACTTGCATGAGCATATTTTTGTTGCTTTTATAGCTGAAATTTCAGAGGTTCATATGTCTCCCTGTTGAATTTATCCCTTGCGAGAGTACGGGATATACCTAGTTATATTTTAAGCCAAAATGAATGGCATTCGATCCAAGGTAGATCAGTTTTTAGAAAATCACATGTGAACGCTGGTGGAAGAGGTTTGCGATGCTATGAAATCAAAAGGTTCAAAGATTAGGTGTAGGAGATGTCGTCAAGTTAGACCCTAAACAGAAAGACATGTTCAAATTATCGTGTTAAAAAAATGATTTCCATGCATTTTTAATTTGTTACCCACAACATGTTTTATTTTATGAAATGGAATTTGGTATAATTAATATTTGAATAATTGTGATTTCTTAAGTGTCCAACTATAAATAATATTGAAAACACAGTTGTGTCCAATTTCAAAATTTTTTTATATACTAATCTATAGTTAAACAAGGAATTAATACATAGTTCATACAAAAAAACAGATATATATATAAAACAACTTTTTAAACATATAATTATACATAAAACTCTATTAAAATAGTTTTCATACCATAGTTCGTACAAATTTCAGACATATGAATCAAAAAAAAATATATAATAATTGCTCATACTAAACCGATATAAATCAAAAAAGTGATATCATGGTCATACTAGTAGTATCAGGACTTCATATATATTTCATCCAGACAATATCAAATTTCATACAGGACCAATAATTGAGAAAACACTCACTACACAAAAGCCAAATAAAATGAGAAAGGAGTAAGGTGTCATGGCGACATACAATAGTAATCAGACTTCATACATACATCATTTATATATCAGTTCAAACATCATTCAAACACTGTGCAAAACGGCCGACCAATCAAACATAGTCATACACAAAGCATGAAATGGAAATCTAAGGTTACTTTCAGTACACAATATACAAAACAGGTATACATCAATGTATATATCAATTCATACAACATTTATACACAAGTCATTACAAACTAATGGCCATCAATCCTCACAGAAATCATACGATATTAAATACATATTACCAGTGTTGAAATGATGTTTAAATTGATCTATTAAATTCATATATGTATGTGAAGTCTGATTATTAAATGTATTGAAGTCTGATGATGTCCGCACCCAAAACGGTCCGCGATGGACACCCACACTTAACCTCCTATGTGAGGAACCAACCAATCTAAACCCTGACATTTCAATATAATATCAACAGAAAGTATGCGGAAGACTTAAACTTATTAATAAAAACCAATTCAATAATTTCTAAAATTCACATAGTTATTTCCCAAAATCTGGAAGTCATCACCACAAGAACATCTATGATCAAATTACTAAAACTAAGAGCATTCTAAGAAGCTATTAAATTAACAAAAGCTAGTCCATGCCGGAACTCAAGGCATCAGACATGAGGAGGGAGATCCAGTCCAAGCTAGAAGACATTAGCTCACCCTGAAGATCCGGTGTGACAAAGACTGGACTAGAATTGCGGTTGAGTTGAAGACGACGGCACTTTTGCTGCACTCCACAAATAACAAAGAAGAAAACATTAAAGTAGGGGGTCAGTACAAAACACAAATACTGAGTAGGTATCATCGGCCAACCAAAATAGAAAACAATATATCTCAGATAACATCATAAAATCAACTAATATTCTTAACAGGTGATAGCAACAAGTATAAACATCATTTATAAGTACCGCCAGTTCGTACATGAGGACTCACGCCTCAATACCATACTCATTCGGGAATTAGGTTCATTAGATTGAGATATTTAACTCTTCAAGATTCATTATATTTATTCCCTTGTGTCGGTACGTGACACTCCGCTCCCACTCCTATATGATGTCGGTACATGACACTCGATGCCCTACTACTATGTGTCGGAACGTGACACTCCGATCCCCTAATTCTACGTGCCGGTTCGTGACCACCCGATCCCCTAAATCTACGTGTGGGTTCATGACACCGATCCCTAAATTCGTGTCGGTTCGTGACACCCGATCCCCTAATTACGTGTCGGTTCGTGACACCCATCCCCTAATTCTACGTGTCGGTTCGTGACACCCGATCCCAATTCTAAGTGCCGTTCGTGACCACGATCCCCTAATCTCATTCTTATCAATTCATCAAGCCTTCTCTCTTACCAAGGCATTATCAATCTCATTACTTAGTTCATTCAAGCCTTCTTTTATACCAAGGAATCATATTTAACAAGAGATTAGGTTTTTATCAAGATTTGGGATTCAATAGCTTGATAGCTATTTCATCACAATAAATATATATAAAAATCACATCATGCATGCAAACAATTAAGCATATAGAAGACTTTATAATTACTACCCAACACATATCATTCGTATAAGAGTTTACTACGAATAGCAAAAAAAAACCATAACCTACCTCCACCGAAGAATGCGATCAACAAGCTATCTTCTCAAAATCCTGCTATCCTTTTCGTTTCTCTCCTCTCTCTACCGTCCCCCTCTCTTTCTGTTCTTTTTCTTTTCTTATTTCAAACCTCTTTCCTTTACCCTAATCCTCATATAATTAAGTATAAAAAAGATGGCAAAAATAACCTACTAATTACTTAGGTTACACCTTTTAAACCCCCAAGTAATTAGAATTATTACATTAACCCACTACTTTATAATTAAAGCAGTAAATAGTCCAAAAAACAGCCCTCTAATTTAATTACAGAAATCGACCCCGCCTGGATTACGCAGCCGTGGACGGGCCGTCGTGCCTGCCGCGGTCCGTACTGGTGTCGTCACACGATACAGAGACTTGATTCTAGTGAATGGTCTGTGACGGGTCCGTCGTGGAAACGACGGTCGTCCTGCATTCCGTCGGGACGTTCAGAGAGTCGCCCTCTCAGTACCCAAATTTTAGTTTCTAAGTGTTTTGGAACGAGACCCCCACGACGGTCGCCGTGCCCATTGCCGGTCATCGTGGGGGGTCCGTCGACTCCGCCAGTTTTCCAGAAATAAAATCTGACTGACTATAACGACTAAACAGGTCGTTACAATAGATACCAATTTACCTATCGTTCGTCCTTGAACGATCACGAGAGAAGAAAAACAACAGAGTGAAAAGAGAGCTTTACCTGAATCTGAAAACAGGTGTGGGTTATCTTTCTTGCTATCAACCTCCTTCTCCCAAGTGGATTCTTCAACCGGTCGATTCTTCCATTGCTCCTTAATGGATTGCCATCTTCCTTGACCTCAACTGCGGACTTCTCTATCTAAAATGGCAACAGGCTCCTCATCATAAGATAAGTTCTCATCAAGCAGAAATGAATCCCAACGAATGATGTAGTTTCCATCCCCATGGTATCTTTTTAACATAGACACCATGAAATACCGGATGCACTCCCGGAAGCCCTGGAGGCAAGGCTAATTCATAAGCACCTCTCCTACTCGCTTACAGTATACTTCAAATGGACCATATACCTCGGGCTTAGCTTACCCTTTTTACCCAACTGCGTCCCACACTTCATTGGTGAAACTTCAGCAAGACTTGTTCACCCTCCATGAACATCCAAGTCCCTAACCTTTCGATCTGCATACTACTTTTGCCTACTTGAGCCTGATAAAGCTTTTTTGAATAGATTCACCTTCTCTAACGAATCCCTCAAAAGGTCAGTTACCCCAAGGTCTAACCTCGAAGAATCAAACCAACCAATGGGAGACCTACATCTCCTACCCATAACACGCTTCAAAAGGCCGGCCATATCAATACTTGGGAGTGATAGCTATTATGTTGAAAAACTCCGTAAGGGTAGAAGTTATCCCAATGATCACCACCAAATTCTATCACACATGCTCGAAACATATCTTCCAATACTTGAATCGCGTTGCTCAGACTATCCTCGGTCTGAGTGGTGAAATGCAGAGTACTAAGGTTCAAATCTAGTACCTAATTCAGCATGCATGTCCTCCAAAACTTTAGACAGTAAACTGCATATCTCTATCTGTATATGATGGAAAGTGGCAAATCCAGCAATCGAACAATTTCTGCAGATTTGTAGAGTCTGGCTAACTTCTTTGCATTGTAAGTCACATTAACCGGAAATGAAATGAGCAGACTTAGTTAATCTGTCCACAATTACCCAAATATAATCAACACTTCCCATGTCTTTGAAGACCAACCACGAAATCCAATGCCAATTCTCTCCCACTTCCATTCAGCAGAATAGGCATTCTCTGAAGTGTTCCTCCATCTGGTGTTATACTTTACTTGGTTGACAATTTGGACATTTGGCAACAACACTCAACAATGTCGCGCTTCATTCTAATCCACCAAAATGTTGCCTTAGGTCATGGACATCTTGGTTGCCGCAGGATGTATAGAATAATCAGAACTATGAGCCTCTGTAAGATAGTGGGATCAAGATCAAATCATCAACACGGGGTACACAGTACCCTTCCCTAATTCTCACAACACCTTCCTCATCCATTATTGCTTCTTTATCCTCTCCTTGCCAACACCTTATCTCGGATTCGACTTAGTTTCTCGTCATCAAACGTTCCCCTTGATCTTGTCAAGAAAATAAGATCTCGCCTCCACATGGCCAACAATCCTCCCTTCTCATTTACTTCTAACCTCATAAGTCATAGCCAGAGTCCTGAACCTACTCTAACCAATGGGCGTTAGAAACTTTTGTAAGTGGGCTAAATCTACCCATGCTCCTGCTTTTCTACTTAAGGCGTCTGCCACAACATTAGCCTTTCCCGGATGATACAAGATGGTAACATCTAATCCTTTAGGTAGTTCCATCCACCTCCTCGTCTCAAATTCAAAATACTCTCTGAGTAAAGACATACTGTAAACTACGATGATCCGTATAGACTTCCACTTAACCCCATATAGGTAGTGTTCCCATTGCTTTAATGCAAAACACCCCGCAGCCAACTCTAAATCGTGGGTCCGGAAATTACGTTTCATGCACCTTTAATTGCCTTGAAGCATAAGCAAATTACATTCTTCCTTGCATTAGCACTGCACACTCAAACCAGAATAAGATGCATCACAATAAACAATGAAGTTCTTACCCTCTTACTGGCAAGGTAAGGATAGGTGCGGTAGTCAAACAAAGGTCTTTCTGAGTTTTTGAAAGCTTTCCTCACATTCATCCGACCATACAAATGGAACATTCTGGCTTAGTCAAGTTTGTCAATTGGGAAGCAATAGAAGAGAATCCCTTGACAAATCGATGGTAGTAACTGGCTAAACCAACAAAGCTTATTTCTGACACATTAGTAGGTCTTACCAATTCTCACTATTCGATCTAGAAGGCATCCACCATCACCCCATCCTTAGAAACCACGCTGCCCAAGAAGAACGAAATGAACTAGCCAAAACTCACACTTGGAGAATTTGACATAAACCTTTTTCTCCCATCAACATTTCCAACACAATTCTCAAATGCTCTTCATGTTCCTTCGTTACTCTGGAGTATATCAGTATTATCATCAATAAATACGATCACAAAGAGGTCCAGATTATGGCCTTAAAAATCCGTTCATCAAGCTCATGAAAGCCAGCAGGGGCATTCGTTAGTCCAAAGGACATTACCAAAGAATCTAATGCCCATACCGGGTTCGCAAAAAAGCAGTCTTTGGCACATCTGCTGCCAGTATTTCAATTGATGATAACAAGACCTCAAGTCGATCTTAGAGAAGACACCAAAACACCTTGTAAATGATCGAACAAATCATCAATACGAGGAAGAGGATACCTGTTCTTAACAGTTACTTTATTTAGTTGGCGGTAGTTAGTCTAGGCACATCCGAAGAATCCCATCTTTCTTCTTTACAACACAAAACGGGAAGCCCCAAGGGGATGCACTTGGTCTAAATGAAGCCCCTTGCTCAACAACTCTTGAAGTTGAGCCTGTTAACTCCCTTAACTCAGCGGGGAGCCATTCTATAAGGGGGTTATAGAAATGGGGGCGAGGACACGGTTTCAAGATCGATGTCAGACAGTCAATATCTCTATCGGTGGCATACCAGGAAGGTCTGCAGGAAAACACACAAAAAACTCGCGGACTAGTCGAAACCGACTCCAATTGAAGGTACTGCGGTGGATCTCCCGGAGGTGTGCCAAGAAAAGTAAACAACCTTACTAACCATTTCTCTTCAGCACGAAGAAGAAAAAGGAGACGATACGAACCAGTGGAAGTGTAGGCACCCTCCCACACATAACGGATCGTGCCAGGCTGGCTAACGTCACAGTTTTAGCATTTCACATCTAAGATTGCAAAATTGGAGAAAGCCAAAGCCAAGTCATACCCAGAATTACGTAGAAATCAACCATTTCTAAGAGAAACCAGTCTACAAGTATGCTCACACAAAAGTCACCAGACAAGACCTATATACCTTTTCAAACATCACAGACTCACCCACCGGAGATAGAAAACAGAATAGGCATGTACAAGCAATTCACAATGTAAATAAGATCATTAGCAAATGCGGAAAGATACATATGAAAATGTAGAGCCGGATCAAATAGTACAGAGCCATACAATCACAAACTATCAAAAGATTTACTTGTGATAACCGCATAGATTGCCTCCGCTCAGACCGCCCATGGAAGTTTGAGCGTAGCAAGGGCCCATCACCTGTCTGCCCGTTGCCCCCTCTTTTACACCAGTTTGTGCTGTAGTGGCTCCAGTTTGACCCGTTTACCCGGACATTTTGGTGTACCACATTACCCGAACCCACGCCGTTCTCAAGAAACATGGCCTCTACCAGGACAATCTACCTATTAGCTATTGGGGATCATCACTTACCTGTTTCTGAAAAATCTCCTCCTAATAGGTCCAGTCTACCCACATCATAAACTCCCTGGGATGTCAAGCATAGGTCTCTCAGTAGAGTGTTGACCGGGTCTGAGTGGAACCCCCAAATACAGTGTAGTGAAGACTGAAGTGGTCGGACCGAGATAACCTCCTGGAACCCGTCCTCTACGTAAGAACCATTAAACCACCTCCCTTCGAAACCTCTCCTTTGATGTGATGCCATGGTGAAGTCATCTGGCTTCACTCCTTCCACTCTATCACGAAGTCTAACACTTCTTGAAAGGATTTTTGCCGTAGCCGCCTACATGTAAGGATACAATCCGCAATTCTGACATCAACCCCTCACAAAACGCGAATCCGCTTTGTGGGACTGAAACAAAGTTGGGTGGCATACCTGGATAATTGCACGAACTTAGCCTCATATGCAGTAACCGACATCCTACCTTTTTCTTAGGCCTCAAGAACTCATCTCTATTCCTATCCCTTATAGTCCGCGGGGATATACTTCTCATATAAACAAGGCGAGAGAAAAGGATGCCCAAGTCATAGGTGATGCTTCTGTTGGTTGACACTCAAGATGTGACACGCCACCACATTTGGTTCCCTTGAAACTGATAGTCACAACACTCAACACACAAACGTTCTACTATACCCATTTGTGTGTAGATCAGGACATCAACCAGAAAATCATAGGCTAACCTCGATTCACACCCTGAAGACTGGGAGGTTTCAATTTCAAAGCAACTTACTGAAAGTTCATGCTGACATTTGTCTCTATAGGCCCTGTGGTCAGACGAGGAAACGGCTATGTCCAATGAGGCATAATGCGGGGAGCCATAGTAGCTGCAGGTTTGTACCTCGGAACCGGAGGTGGTGGTGCCCAGCAAACACTGGAGGCGTATGGCCTGCTGATAGATACCCGCTACGATAATCAAAAGAAACCTGATGATTCATCTCTGGGGGTAGGTGGGGTGGCAATCCTTCATTCTGCAATTGTTCATTTCCCTTTCCCACGCCTCTCTTACACTCTCAGTCGGTGGAGGAGTCACGCCCTAGTTACCAGATGGGCTAGGTTTCGCAATCTGCCTCTAGGGGACGTGCTTCCCATGGCTCTTGTCACTAGCTTCTCTTTGAGCCTACAGCCCAAGTGGCTGGCCCAGACGATTCTGTCTTGCCGACGTTGGTGTGGGCGCAGTCGTTGTTGCTCTCGTTCTAACCATCTGACCGAAATAGAGTAAAGATCGGTCAGGCTACCAATTTGACACATAGAGACCAATGGGATTCAAGTAAAGCCCACGAAAGAAGAAAAGAAAGAATGGAGTTTTTTCTAAGTATTATTAGCCTCTCAAATGAAAAGTAAAGGCGTTCCCCCTACGTCTTAAGACTCTACTCAGACCTGTTATGTGTGATGAGACCAACAACCGAATGCTCTGATACCATAGTTTGTCACGACCCAAAACGGTCGCGATTGGCACCCCGACATTACCCTGCCTATGTGAGCGAACAAACCAATAAACCCTGACATTTCAATAAATATCAACAGATACAGTAATGCGGAAGACTTAATAACTTAGTAATGAAAACCAATGCAATAATTTCTCAAAATTCACATTGTTATTTCCCCAAACTCGCGAAGTCATCACCACAAGAACATATGATGATTCCAAATTACTAAACTAAGAGTATTCTAAGGAACGCTTAAAAATAACAAAAGCGTAGTCCTGCCGAACTTCAAGGAATCAAGACATGGGCAGGGAGATCCAGTCCAACTAGAAAACATTAGCTCAACCCTGAAGATCCGGTGTGACAAAGAGACTAGATTGCGGTTGAGTTGAAGACGGACGGCACTTTTGCTGCACTCACCAAATAACAAAGAAGAAAACCACATAAAAGTCGGGGGTCAGTACAAACACAAATATGCGTAGGTATAATCGGCCAACTCAAATAGAAAACCCAATATATCTCAGATAAACATAATAAAATCAAAACTAACTATCTTAACAGGTTTTTGGATAGAAACAAGTATAAACATCAGTTATAAGTACCGCCAAGTTCGTTACATGAGGACGCACGCCTCAATACCATACGCATGGGAATTAGGTTCAGTAGCATTGAGATATTAACATCTTTCAAGTCATTGATATTGATTCACTTGTGTCGGGACGCTGGACACTCCGCTCCCCTACTACTATATGTGGCGGACGTGGCACTCCGATCCAACTCTACTACTATGTGTCGAGAATGTGACACTCCGATCCCCTAATTTCTACGTTGCCGGTTCGTGACACCCGATCCCCTAAATCTAACGTGTCAGTTAGGGACACCCGATCTCCCCTAAATAAATCTACGTGTCGGTTCGTGACACCCGATCCCTAATTCTAGTGTCGGTTCGTGACACCCAATCCCCTAATTCTACGTGTAGGTTCGTGACACCCGATCCCTAACGCTAGAAGAGAGTAAAGGACGAGGGAAAACAGAGGAAAACAGTGCGCGGCCAGCCCACAACATATCTACTTCCTGGTCAACGAGCGATACAAAGGAGTATGAAAGAAGAAAGAATCGAGAGGCTTAAACCGGGTTGGAATGGACAACTATCGGGGCGGAGAGATTAGTAATAGACCACACAGATGGTAAGCAAATAAGATAGCTTAATAGAGGGGGTAGGGGGAGAGGAATGAAGGTAGAGGTGTGACAACTTTATCACCTCATATAGCAGTCGATATGCCTTCAACCCCATCACCATTCCGCACAGTTAGTACGGTCTTCCTATCACTTGTCCCTTTACCAAGGCCATTATCCAATCTCAACTACTTTAGTTCATCAAGCATTCTTTTATACCAAGGCATCATTCATTAACAAGAGATTAGGTTTTTATCAAGATTGGGATTCAATACTCTCATCATGCTTATTTCATCACAATTGATATAGATATAAAATCACATCAGCATGCCAACACAATGAAGCATATAGAAGACTTTTATAGATACTACCCAAACCACATATCATTCGCTATATCAGAGTTTACTACGAATAGCATAAAAAAAACCTCAACCTACCTCCACGAAGAATTGCTGATCAAACAAGCTCCCTCTTCTCAAAATCCTTGCCTATCCTCTCGTTCTCTCGCTCGCGCTACTCGTCCCCTCCCTCTCTTTCTCTTCTTGTTCTTTTTCTTATTCAAACCCTCTTTACTTTATTACCTAATCATCATATAATTATAAGTATAAAAGATGACAAAAATAACCTACTAATTAACTTAGGGACGCTCTTTAACCCCCAAGTAATTCAGACTTCTTAACATTAACCCACTACTTATAATTTAAAGCAGGAAATAGTCCAAAATGCCCCTTAATTTAATTTACAAACCGACACCGCCGGGGAGTTACGCAGCCTGTGAACGGGCCGTCGTACTGCGACGGTCCTGGTCTGTCCATAGGGTCCGTCACACGATACAGAGACTTGATCTAGGAATGGTCTGTGACGGTCCGTCGTAGGACACGACGGTCCGTCCTTGTCAATTCCGTCGTGCACGTTCAGAGAGTCGCGCCAGTTACCCAAATTTTCAGTTTCTAAGTGTTTGGAAACGAGACCCACAGATGGTCCGTCTGCCATGAAGGTTCGTCGTGGGATCCAGTCGATCCGCAAGTTTTTCCAGAAATAAATTGTGCTCAAACGGACCTAAACAGGTCGTTACAGATTATTAAATGTATGGGCATAAACTTACATTTTAATTTGTTGGTGGCTTTTTGTATGAAGTTCTTGATTCTAATTGTGATGGGCATGAAATTACATTTCTAATTTATGTTGGCCTTTTGTCATGAAGTTGTGATTACTTAAATTGTATGGTCAGATAGTTACATTTTAAATTTGTGGGTTTGTTGGTATGAAGTCTCATTAACTAATGTCTGAGCATGACATCATTCTAATTTGGTTGTTTTTTATTGTGATGAATCTTTCTCAATTATTGATTATGTATGAAGTATGATTACTGTCTGGATGTAACATATGATGAAGTCTGGATTACGACTAGTCTGAACACAATTGATATCACATTTGATTTATGTATTATCGTTTTAGTATGACAAACCCTATCATATATTTTTTTGATTCATATGTAGAACTTTGTGACGAATTATGTTATGATATTATGCATGAACTATTTTAACAGAGTTTTATTTACAGTAAATTGTTTAAAAGTGTTCCAGCTATATGCCTTTTTGTATGAACTTATGACACGATTATTGTTTAACTATATATTAAGTATAGGAAAAAAATTTGAAAACGGACACTAAAAATGTGGTTCAATATATGATAGCCGGCGGCTAATTAGAATCACAATCTCAAATATTAATTAAACCAAATTCATTCCATAAACAAAACATGTGGTAACAAAAATAAAATCATGAAAATCATTTTTTTAACAGGATAATTTGAAACATGTGTTTCTGTTATGTCCAACTGAGAAATCTTAGCTACAAGTAACCTCTTGACCATTTAAAATTTTCACATCAGCAAACTCCATCCAACGTTCAATATGCGATCTTTCTAAATGATCTAATGGGATCGGGTGTCATCAATTTAGGGCCTTGAAATATAACTAGATATATCCCACGTACTTCGCATAGGATAGGTTCCAACAGAGAGGACATATGCAATCTAAATTTTTTAGGCCTATAAAATAAACAGACAGAAGAAATATGTCATGCAGTTTCTTGTATCTAAGAACTACAATAACATGATCACATGGCTATTCATCAATGACAAATCCCGCAGACTACACACCTTATATTTAAATTTACTAGTACTTTTTTGGTCCTTCAACAACAACATACATATCAACCGTCGATGGTATTACCTAACATGGAAAATTAATGCTCATTAAAAATATTTTCAAAAAAATATGCCATTTAAAAATAAAATAAAAATACTAATAACCAAAATAATACACATTTCAATACTATAAAGTGTCAAAATCAAAAAACTACAAACATGCATTACAAATCCGAAACAGACAATACAAACTAGCATTTCATATGCGACCAATTTTCTATCAATTTTTTTCACAACAATTCCATTTCATATTACAATATCACAAAATAACAAAAAAAAAATACTAAACAAAAAAAGAAATATAGCTTTCATCACACAAAAAAAAATAACTAAACAAAAAAAATACTAGTTTTCATACAGAATTTAATCCACATTTACCATCATAGCCAAACAGGAAACATATTATTTAATTTTAACAAAAGTAACAAAAAAGAAACTTCAACATAAGGAATACAAGTTTACATATAAGGTTCATACACGATAATACGAACCTGTCAGTATTCAACGATCAATAATTAGTATCTATTCTTTTGACTAATGACTAAATACATTGTACCACTCAAATTCATTTTTTTATATTTTGTCAGAAATCAAGGATTACTGCGAAATTTTTAAGTTTATTAAAACCCTTCCCCCAAACACATATAAATTTTTTAACATGCTACTGTTTATTCAGAGACGTTGGTAGTAATACCATAACATTGTTTCATAAAAAAAAGCTAGAATCTATACCAGATTTTAAAATAACCAAAAAAAATTGACACAATGTTCTCCAACGTGTTAAAAACCCACGAATCAAATCAAAACCAACAAATCATAATTAAAACCAAACCTGATGAATTCCACCCTTCCATCAGTTTTTTTTGCATTAAAACCCCCGCAGCTGAATAGCGACACAATGTTCTCCATGTCTAGCAAATCATTTTTTTTGTCCAACGTAAATTTTTTTCAATTAATAAAAAAAAAAAATGATATCTAACTGCCAAATCTGAAACAAGTGAAAATTGGAAAGAAAGAAAAAACAGATTGTATGTTGATTGTCAATTTGTTAGAGCTTTTTAAGGAATAAATCAAAATTATTCTCTTAAACTAGATTTGAGGAGATTTAAGGCAACTAACTAATTTGAATATTTTTTAATTTCTTTAAAACGTGTTAATCAATAACACTAATTAGTAATTATATTAATTAAGTAATAAAGGATGTAATTTTCCATTTATATTTTTGTCAGCTTTGTTTCCAATTTATTTTTTAATATTTCAATTAACATATAGTTTATAATAATATGCTATAGCTTGAGATATTAAAATGTTATATATTGAATATAAACTCTAATGTTATATCTTGAGAATATTACTATAAAAAATGCTATTTACCTAATTTATACTATTGTTATTTGCTTGTTCTTAATCTTGTATTAACTCTTATTCTTGTTCTTATTATAGTTTACTTTGATTAAATCCGTCTAAAGCTGAATGTTTAATGTTAATTTAATCTTTTCGATGATTTTATTTGATTACCTTTCCGTGGTCATTTTTTAAATAAAGTTTACTCTCTTCCTGAATCATTTCAATTATTTAAAGTTAATTTCTTTTTAAATAGTTTTGAATGCCTTCGTTTATTTCAAAAGTCATTTTTCCAAAGTGAGTTAAATAGTTTTTAAATTGTCGGATAACTGCTCGTTTGCGGTTATTTTAAATGCTAATATCTTTTTAAAATAAAGATAACAATCTCTTATCCATTTTCTCTAAAATAATAAAAGTTTATCTGTTAATATCTTTTTAAACTAAGTTTTGTTAATTTCTTTAAAAAAAATAGTGATCACTCTTTTTTCTAAGTATTTTATTAAGTTGTTTTATGCTTAGAATATTTTCACACGTAGATATGGCATTTAAGAGATTGTAATTGAGATAACATGAATGTTTTCATTAAATATAACTAATCTTATTTGATATTTTTTAGGTAAAAAGTCTATGTCAATTTACTCTTCTAAGATGATAAAAAAAAAAGTTCTATACAAATATGAATCATAACAAGCAAAAATTCAACACATTTGAAGAAAACTCATATTATTTTCTGTTTCATCATGAATAACTTTCATTTCTTTATGTTTGTAGGTTTTCTTCTCCTTCTCAATACACCAGTCGAAGTTGGGGCAATTAGAAATGAGAATGTTAGAGAAATTTGGTTACACTTAAACCCAATATGAAAAAGAGCTAACTTTTTAGAGAAAAACTTCCTAAGATGTAATATATTGAATTATTCATTTCAATTTTAATTATTACACTATCTTATATGAGTGTTTTAGTTATTTTTAAATTTTTTTAATTATGTTGCTTGAAATTATATCAATTTAGGTCAATTTAGTATAAGCTATTTGTTGTGTGGTATCATCTTTAACATAACATTTTCGCATCATAATTTTTAAAAATCTCATCACAAGTATAAAATAAATACTTACAAATATTTTCTTAAGTATAGAAAATAAAAATTACTTGCTCTCATTGTAATTTTGAAAGAAGACAATGAAAGAAATCTAAGCACGTATCAAATTAATCATTTATATTAGTAAATTTAAGTTTATATTTTTTAAAATAAAGAATAAAATTTTTTAATAGCTAATTTTTATAATTTTATATTAATAACGACATGTTTTGTCGTTATTCAAAAGGTACCTCGTGCAAAACCTCAATTTTTTTGAAAATACGTTACCAATTTAAGTTGGGGTGACATAAAAAAGATTTCAAAATTTGAATTTGATCCGAGCTCATGCAAGCCACCATAGCAAAAAAAATCCTCTATGACGCTGTTGTTGCAATTGCTTGATGACCACTATAATAGGGCTGATGATACCAAAACCTAGAAAATACATAGATGCAGATTATTCCAAAATCCTCTTAGAGTTCTCCAAGTTGGAATAAAGAGAAAAGGGATTTTCCAATGGCGGGGTTGACTATTTCATTACGATTGGCCCCCAGCAGCAAAAGTTGGTGTTAGTCTTTATCAGTTTCTTGGCATTTAGGTATGCTAGGGTTAACTGAGCAGTTAGATTTTTCTCTAAATGCATGATATGTATAGATTGATGAGAGATTTAATGCCTAGACCTTCGAACACAAATTCTGGATGGTTGAATGTGTTGATTATTATTGGTTAGGGTGGTAAGTTACATGATTAGTAATGTTGATCTTGTGAGCTAGGTGTTATCCTATGGATGCTAACCTGTGGCTAAGTGGATTTGTAGCTGAAAATTGTCTGAGGAGGGCTGATTAAGGTAAGTGATGGTTGAATTATTTTCCAATTTACATTATGTGTTCTTGCTAACCATTTCATTAGTAAGCTTGCTAAAAATTAAAATTACATGATTAGACGTTAAAGGAGATGAGCGAAAATGATATTATATTGTCAATCTCATGCCAATGAACTTGTTTTATTTTTTTGTGGCCTTACAAGAGTAGATATACTAATTGTGGTGCGATATTGTGATTTTTGGTTGACATGGTAACAATTCAAGGTTGGCTTGGGTACCATTACATACTCTCGATTGACTTGAGTACCAAACTTGATATATATTATCGAATGACTCTGCTACCATTTCTGATATATATTATCAATTGACTGTGGTATGATGCTTGGTATAATCTATTGGTTGTTTTAGGTACCACACCGATGCATATTCTAAATTGGTTGGCTCGAATAACATGACTAGTAAATACTTGAATGTTCACTGCGTGTGTGGGTTTTGTGAGTTATTTTTAAATGGTATTAATGATATATGGGTTCATGTGTGGAGGTCATATTTTTTATTTAAATGTGGGATGATCCTTGTTTTAGACTTCACAGATGTCTCCACGACCCGTGTGAGAGACCATAGGCCGTGAAGGAGCCCGTGGTCTTCACTTAGTCATGGGGTCTGAGGGTTTGGTTTGAGGAGGCTATTGCCTAAATTTCGCGGGCGCCACCACAACTCGTCGTAAAGACCACAACCCATGAAAGGTCCCGTGGTCTGACGTCTGGACCTGGTAGAGTCTAACTCCCCACACGGGCAGGTTAACGGACTGTGGTCCCTATCATGGTCCATGAACCCAGTCGTGGTTCATTGGTTTTTCGAGGTGTTACATTATCTCCCCTTTGGGATCATTCGTCCTCGAATGAAGAGAAAACTTGATGGAATGGAGGGAAAGAGCTGCAATCCCTACCACTAAACACTGAAGACTAAATTTTTTATGAATTGAGTTCCAAGACATGCAAACACGCTGAAAATGCAAGAACAAATTGAAGGAAAAAGATACTACGTTTGATTTTTATGCATGAATGACTAAAAAAATTGAAGAGGAACTATTATCTCAAGCTGGAGTGGAATTGGAAGGAAAGAGGTAAGGATACTTGGCCTACATGGCTGCTTCTGCTTCCTAAGTAGCTCTCTCTACGGACTGACTCCTTCACAAAACCTTAATTGAATTTGTTTCACAACCATCTATTCTGACGATCAAGAACCTCAACTAGTGCATCCTCATAAGAAAAACTATCTTTTGCAGCCACACTCTCTAATGGCACTATGGATGCTGGATCCCACACACTTCTTCAACAATGAAATGTGAAAGACTAGATGCACTGATGCTAGTTCTGTTGGCAACTGTAACTCATAAGCCATTTTACCTACCCTTTTCAAGATCTTGTAATGGCATACATATCTAGCACTGAGTTTTCTTTCTTGCGAAATCTCATTACCCGTTTCATAGGCGACACTTTAGGTAAACCAAATCATCAACTTGGAACTCTAATTCCCTTCTCCTTTCATCTATATAAGACTTCTGGTGACTCTGGGCTATCTTAAGTCTATCTCTAATGAGTTTCACTTTCTCCATAGCATCATGGATTGAATCCGGTCCTATTAAAGTTGTTTCTCTCACTTCAAACCAACAAACTATACATCTACATATATGCCCATATAATGCCTCACAATGGTCCATCGGAATGTTGGATTGGTAACTACTTATGTAGGAGAACTCTATAAGAAGATGATGATCATCCCAACTACCCTTGAAATCGATAACGCAAACTCTCAACGTGTCCTCTAGGTCTAAATGGTACGCTCTGCCTGGCCAAATAGACAAACGAACCCCATGCAACCTGACTATCTTATTAATGTAAAGCTTGGCGTAGTCCTCCGCTGAATCTAAAGTCTTGAATACCAAAATGCGTGAGGACTTAGTAACTCTATCAACTATCACCCAAATGGAAACATGCTTGATAACTTCCCACTTCTAACTAGAAAGTTCGATATATTGAGTCATACTTCCTGGTTTTTGACGTTCTACTTTCACTTGCTGACAATTGGGGCGCTTAGCGTCAAAATCCACTATATCCCTTTTCATAATAATCCACCAATACACTTTGCACAGATCACGATACATCTTAGTTGTAACATCTCACTATTTGAAATAGCTAAGAATAAGGTAAGAAACTAAAAATATTCATTTTTGGAAAGAAAAGAAATAATCTGAAAAAAATTGTCTAAGTTAAGAAAGTGAATTTTGGTCATTTTCAAACGGAAAAATGAATCAGAGGTAGTTATTGAAATGGTTGGAACAGACGAGTTTGTGAATTTATGATATTGTATGAGGGAGATATGCCTATCGGAAATTGAGCTATTGAAGTAAGGGAAATCCCCCCCGCCACCCCCCCCCGCTCCCTTTACCCGTCCTGAGTATCAAATCTAGATTTAAGAAAGGGCAAACTAGTCTTTTCACCAATTAATTTCCTATTTCATTTTAGGGGTTCATTGGGGGTAAAAACTAAGTTTAATTCAGCTTTAAAAACTCAAAATAATGCTTAGGGCTTGGAGAAGAGAGAAGAAGAAGAAAAGGGAGAAAAGTTAAGAATTCCCAAGAACATCAAGGTTTGCGAGTGGATTTCATGTGGGGTGATCCCTATCAAGGTACATGAGATCTTTTCTTGTTGGGTTAGTTCACACACATACCAACTTGTTTAAATTCAGCGATTTTGAGTAGGTTGAATGATAAAAAATGAAATTCTTGAAGAATATTA
Source organism: Solanum habrochaites (assembly GCA_027704765.1). Classification (NCBI taxonomy): domain Eukaryota; kingdom Viridiplantae; phylum Streptophyta; class Magnoliopsida; order Solanales; family Solanaceae; genus Solanum; species Solanum habrochaites. The sequence continues at coordinate 20,457 of JAKWJA010002127.1, forward strand.
TTGAATTCTTGTTGGTTGAGTTGTTGCATGCCTAGTGTTGATTTCATTTGTGTTTCAACGTTGTTTTTAAAGTAAAATCTGTTAGGTATTGAGGGTACTAATGATTCTAGGTTTTTGGGGAAAGAACCATGGAAGTTTAGAGGGTTTATAGATGAAAAATGGAGGAGAAAACTTGAGAGCGCCTGTCCATAGGGCCTTGGGGTGCCGCGCCTCCCATAGCCCCACAGGACAATCACTGTCCATAGGGCCTTGGGGTGCCGCGCCAGCCAGAGTGCCACAACTTTCCTCTTAAGTTTGGGGCCTAGCTCCCCATGCCTCTCAGAGTGCCAAGGACATCAGTTCACCCCCATTCATTCCCCTACTTTTTCTTAATAGTTCCTAAGTGATGTACCCATGTTTCTTTGTTGATTCTAACACCAAAGGTATGTCTAAACATCGAGAAATCATTCATAAACATGAAATCATGAATCTTGAATACATAATCCAATTCAAGGAAAGTTATTATTAAAGTCAAAGAAGTTAAGAGTTAGGTCTAGAAGTTAAGAAACAAGTTAAGGTAAAGTTCTTAAGAGTTCTCAAGGGTATTTAACAATATATTAACTTTGTTTTAAGACTCATGTTTCAATTTAAGTAAAGAGTAAAGAGTAAAGAGTTGAAGTTCTTTCTTCGAAGAAAATATAAGGGAACGAAGTATTCTCTAAGAGTTGATTTAAGACTCAAGTTTCAAGCTAAGTAAAGAGTAAAGCGTTGAGTTCATTTCACAAATGTTATAAGGGAACTAAGTATTCCCTAAGAGTTTATAAATGTTTCCACATTTAAGATAAGAGAAAACTAAGATTTACAAAAGAGTTTTGAGCAAGAAAAGGGAACGTTGATTCGAAGATATGTCATCTCAACCCAAAGAAGGAAGTTGTTTTTAAAAGCATGATCTAAAGTATATTTTAAGAGTAGTATTGAGCACTGATGTAGAGATGAGAGTTCATATTAACTCAAGTCTCCATGAAAACCATGCAGTCATAATGGGTATTAGCGGTCATACTTTTTAGATGATCACACAAGTTAAGATAGTGGATCCATTAAGTTAAGTAGTTCTATGCAATGACAAAGTATATGACAATTCTTGCAGCATGGGCAAGACGTTGTATCACCACTTAGGCTCATAATGGTGGTTGTTGATTAGAGAATTCTCCACAGAAACTTTATTATTTCATATATAAGTAAAGTAAGTTTGTTATTGCATTTCTATAACGAACTGAGTGTTTTCATTGTTTTACAAGCTTTTAATATATTGCACGTGTCTTATTGCTTTATTAAGTCAAGTTATTCATGTTCCTTATTACTTTTTTCCAAGCTTAAGTTATTGCTAGCTGTTACATTCAGGTTTACCCCCTATCGTAACCGGTGTCGTCGTCCTCTTTGAGGACTAAGACTAGCCTCTTAGTTTACATCATTACATTCATAGGTCATAGCGAAAAATTTAAAAAATTTTCTTTACTTCTACTTGGAGGTTTACATAGATCTCTACATACACATAACATATATATATCGAGTATACATAGACCCTTCGTATAGGAATGTAACATAGCCTTCTACTTTTATTGCACATACAAATATATATAAGATTAAACATACTCTTAAAGATTGTCTCCTCTCATAACCATCTAATAATATTAGAAATTTGGGCATAGTCCTACATCAAAGTAAAGAAGCCACATATAGACTTATACAATCCGTACTCAAATGAAACTATGACAATATATGCTTGATATTGGCATCACCCTTGGACAATGAGGACCTACCCCTACTTAGATGTTCAAGGATCAGAGCCTTCTTCAAGTCGCCTTCCAAAACACCTCAACGACCGGAACCTAAAATGTTTGGGAAAAAGGAAGAAATGGCATTAGTACACCACTTGTACTAAGTGTGAGACCATATGCACACATACTATGAAATTATGCTAAGAAAAAGACATTTTATAAGGTACGCATTTTCTTCCATTTAAAAACCCTTATGCACATTCAAAAGGATCCATACAATCAATATTTCATATTCCTTAAATCATAGGCATGTATACTACAAAAACTACAACATCAAGTCTAGTTAAGTCAACCATACATATCATATAAGTAGATACATACTCAAGGTAACTCTACCATTAAATCATATTTAAGAATAAGCATGAATAAGAACACATATCAATACAACCAAAGAAAGTCAACTAATTATGAACCCCTAGCAAAAGTCAACAAGTGCAATAATCAAGCAAAGCCCCATAACTTTGCTTGATTAAGTAACTCAATAAAGATCATAATTAGCACCTTAATTCACATAACATGACTTTTAGGTGTGCATATCATCTTACTTTAACAATATAAATCAACACATATTCACAAGTGAACTAATCAACACATAGTATCAACAATGTGCAATTCATCATATACATGTCATATAACATTTTAAGCATAGCCATACATAACAACATCCTCCTAAGACTCCCCTCAAGGCTAACTAGTGCAATGCTTAGATAGAGTCTCATAAGAATATTATACCTTTTTGGTAACATCTTGCTCTAACCGACATAAAACACATGATCTAGTGTGGAATCCGATGTCATAAAACCCTACATCGAAGGAAGGCGGATATTGCCAAGTAGCGAAATCTTAAAAACGGTAGCAACTACGTGGATCCAATAGCTAGTATTCCCATGGGGGAAAATTAGTTCAAGAATAGGGAGATATAGTTGGGACCCCTATTTATGCTACATCATGCCATTGTTCTCTCCAATATCAGAGTATACTTTAGTGCTCCTACCTTCCCTAGTGGGAAAGGGTACTATCCTCACTCTTAGTAGTTGACTTGGTGCTAAGCTAGAAACCCTTTTTGAAATGTCTTTAAGCCTTTAATTATCAATCATAGAACCCTTGTATATCATCATCATCATCATCATCATCATCATCATAGCTCAATAGGAATTGCATGAGTATAATTCCTTTCATTACAATTTATATAAGTGAGGTTAGCACATTAGCATTTCATATCATAATCAGGAAAATTGTTAGTCATTATCACCCTTATAACATATACACCTTAATCAACCTAATAACATAGTCAAAACATTTCAATTCAATATCATACCACCCTGTCAATCCTAATACAAAGCATACTCCAATCTCACAATTTGAAGTGAAAGATAGATATCATGAGACTTACAAAGTCTCCTTCATAGTTCATCATCAAGGTCTTACCATAAACCTTCATTCAATCCCATTATTGGGTATACATCACCATAAGTCATTAATCAACATGATAACAAGACTAAAAGAAACACTATATCATATTTCAATACTAGATCATAGCTTAAGACAAGATACTTCAAACAATTCACTTCCTAACCTAGATCATCTTCTCAAGAAATTCTCTTTAAGTTGTTAATGATTGATATAGAAACAACATCTAATAAAAATTCAATCCATAACCAAGTTAATTGAGCTAAATGCAACCTACTTTATATCAAAATTAAACCTAGGGTTAAGGGTCAAAGGTCATCTTCTACAAACTAGACCAAACCATAACATTTATAATAATTAGGTTAAGATACATGTTAATCAATTCATATTATACTATGTAAAACATAAACAAACCAATTAGTAACATAATTTTCGAGATTGAGAAGAACCCACATGAAAACCCAATTATTTTGAAAACACTTTGAAGGAACCCTTTGAGGAAGAGGTCTCAAAGGTGAATTAGATCTCATATCTCAACGTTTAATGAAGATGTGATGGTGAATATATCCCTATACAGCCCCCAAATCCCTCTCATAGATAGTCTTCAATGCTGTCTTCCAAATAGAGAGAGAAAGAAGAGGATTTGTTTTGAGAGTTATGTTTAGTCTAATGAGGGTTGGAGCCTTTATATGGGGGGTTAATTAACTTAATTAGACTCCCTTTCGTGCTGCACAATCGTAGTTTTGGTCAGAGACTTGTGCATGAAAGGGCTCCAGAATTATGTCTAAGTGTTGGTCGACGGTTGACATCCACACCCCGTCGATCCATACACTAGCCGTCCTTTGTATCTCTTGGTTGCACACTGCCCAGGCAATGTTGCCTCCTACGTGCTAAGGACCTCCTTAAGGGCCCTTGGTTGGTCCTTAAGGAGTCTTACCCGGACGTTTCAACCACGAATCATCTTAAACACATGTTAGACACTCTTCCACCAAATTTCATGAATTTCCGACTCCTAAAAGCTAGTCAAATAGGCTAAGGCACGCTAGCATCTCCATGAGCTAGTTCTCCAAACGTCATGGATGTTTTGGTTTCTAAACTTTCTAAATGACATATATTCATTATAATATTCCTTAAAACAGTGTCTAGACCTCAATACACCTATGTTAGGCTTTAAGACACATCTTGGATTTTTGAAATGTTATATAATCCCCCTCCTCCCCTTAGGAACATTCATCCACGAATGACACTAAAATTCTTTTGAAGGGAGGAGTAGACTCAAGACTAGCAGCCCAACCAACAATATTACAAGTCAACATGAATCACATCATTTCAACAAGGTAATTCAAAACTTCAATTACCACACATAAGGATCAACATTACATTATAAGGAATATCCTTCTCACTACAACGACATGAACTTTACATGAGTCAACTATGCCAAAGTTCAACTTATCGACATGCTACATATTATTTCATAAAGACTCATCATATCATACTGCACAAGATAACTCAAACAAGCCAAAGAGCATAATTTCAAGTTCAAATGCATAGTTCACATTAATTCATTGTAAAGCTACTCACAATTGCACATTTTTGCAAGACTTCACCAAAAATCAAAGCAACTTCAATTTTTGTCATTATTTTTATTGTTAACAAGAGTCACTAACCTTAGTTATCAAGTAATGAGGCTTGACAGGGCTTATGTCGGCCGCGGCCTCCCATGTTGCATTCTCAAATAGGGATTCTTCCACCCCCAACAAAAACAACAACACCACAGTCCACTCCACCTGCATTCCCTTCACACAACACTGACCCTTGGTAAAATAAACCACCCCGCCTCCCTCCCCCTCGTTACTAATCCACTCATTATCTCTTTCTTTCTTTACGGAAACCACCTCTTTATTCCTTAACTTCTTTACTTGCCTATCAAGAATTTGAACTGGAAATTCCTCAAAAGGGAGGTTATCCTTCGCACCAATACCATCAATAGGAAGAATAGAGTTGGGATCATCGATACACTTCTTAAGAATAGAAACACGGAAAACCGGATGGACCAAAGCCAATTCACTAGGAAGTTTTATTTAATAAGCAACCTTACCAACCCTTTGCAAGATTTCATAGGGACCCACATAATGAGGACTCAACTTTCCTTTCTTTCCAAATCTAACCACCCCTTTCATAGGTGAAATTTTCAAATCACTTATCAACTTCTTCAAACTCAAAATCTCTTCTCCTAGATTGGCATAAGGACTTTTGCCGACTATAGGCGTTTGACAACCGGTCTCCTTATGATATGAACTTTCTAAAGTTTATAAAATCAAATCTTGGGCCTAAAAGTAACGTCTCCACCCAATTTTAAACCATATTATAGGAGAATATACATCTCTACCATACAAGGCTTCATAGGGAGCCATGGAGATGGATGAATGAAAACTATTATTATAAGAAAAATCCACCAAAGGCACATGCTTATTACAATTTCCCTTGAAATCAATAATACAAGCCCTAAGCATATCCTCAAGGGTTTGGATAGTACGCTCCGCTTGACCATCCATTTAGGGATGAAAAACGGTACTCAACTTCACCTTACTACCTAACCCTTCTTGGAATGACCTCCAAAACCTATGTCACGACCCGAAAGTGCCCCCTAGAAGTTAGGGAGAACCCTCGGTTTGTGGAAAGGTGTACTTGACCCTTTGGGGTCTTGTACAAGCCTTTAACTATCGTTCATTACATAAGATACGAAAAGTAGTGCGGAATTAAAACTTTTCACGAATTTAATAAAAACTAGTATTTCATAAATATTTAGAGAATCTTATCGTCACAAGCCAAACTTAAAACACGACATAATATCTTAGGGACATTAAAAGAGAAATACATAATAAGTCTTAAATAAGAAACTAAGAAAAGGACTATGCCCTCAAATATATTTGGACATACTTTGCCTTGAGAGATACTTTCCAAAGCTTCACCTTCAAACCGTCAAAAGCTTCCAACAACCTATACTTATAGAGTATATAAAAGTATGGGTTAGTACAAAACAATGTACTAAGTATGACATATGCAAAAACATGCAAAAATGGACATTTTAGTAAAATAAGCTTTCATGCCAAATAATTATAACATTCATGAATTTAGAAGCAAAACAACATAAGAAACATCATTTAACAATTAGATAATAGTTTCCATAATTTTAAACCAAAAGAACACTTTACAATAAACTTTCCAATTTCTTACAGTAAACTAGTTGAACATTTCAGTGAACTATTTTAGGAAATTACGATGAACTAAAGACTCCAACAATGGTGAACTTCCCAGGTATTGCAAATGAGGAAGTTAACTCATTTTCGTAAGAGTTTCCTAAGACTCTCCAAAGTATTACATGAATAAAACGTCTAAACACCTCCTTCAATACACACCAAGAAGTTCCTTAAAAAAATCCACCATGAGCTTACTCACCTTGGGAGAACAAGTCCCCACTCAATCACAAGACATTAGAAGAACACCCAACAAAACACCAAAGACTTCTCTTTTGGAATTTGATACTAATAATACCTAGTTTGCTAATGAATCCCTTGATTTATTTGAAAAACAAGTACGACCCCTTTCTCTAGCTTATTAGGGGCCTACCATTTTCAGGCGGGTTTTCTTCACCACCAACAACCAATACGCATAAAAGCGGTTTCCAGCGCTGCTGGGCAGAAAGACATGATGGATGAAACTCGATTACGTACGCTGATTGTTCGTCCACTTCAAAGGCTCAAAATAGATGCTCCTCTATATCGTGGATAACTGGGAGAGGGATATTTTTAAAGACGACTGGAAAGCCCTTGGGCCAACAATATGGAGATATGGCTTTGGTAAAGATCTGCTTAGCGTGTGCCTACTTAGTGCAATGAGTAGATGGCATCTCATACCACCACCTACCCTAAGTATTACACTCTTTTAGAAGGTTTGACACCAAGTATTCCCTTTCGGAAGGTCCTACTTAGTGCAATGGATAGGTAGTGTCCCATACCACCAGCTAGCCTAAGTACACATTCTTTTAGAAGACTTAGTTCATTCAATTCACATAAGTATCATCTTATTTTAGAAGACTTAGTACTTTCATTACTTCTGTGAAAGGTTAGCTTAACCGACATATACTATGAGAGCTAGACATGGAATCCCGATATTAACCCCTATCGAATGAGGGATCGTCACTTGCCTAGAGTAAAGTCATACTTTTTAGATTTTACATGGCTTTCCCAACAGCTACATCTATGCGGGCACATAGTTAAGGGATAAGGAGATTGCTACTAAGTATCTCATTCTCTACTAACGAGGAGCACTCCCTACGGATTCTCAACATTATAAACTATAGGTTAAGGACAACTAGTAAACACCAAATCTCAACTCACAAAGGAAAAGGATAAAAAAAAAATACCCTTAAACTATCTGAAATAGTTCATATTGACCCTTAAACTATATTTCGGCTCAAAACTACCCCTCCCTTCAAACTATTGGGTCAAAAATGTCTTTCTTATTAACGAAAGTTGTTAAATGCCAACTGAATTCCACATTGAACGCCAATAGGGTTCCGCTGCCAGAGACTAAATCCTTAAATCTTTACTACTCTTTTTTCCCCTCATTTCGTTATTTTCCAAAAATGATTTTACTCCTTCTCCCTCATTTCGCGGCTAAGAGTTTCAAAGTTTTCTTTGTCGCTGGATTTCAAAGTGGATCTTCGTGGTTGTAGGTTAGTATATCTTTTTTCTTATTTTACTTCCAAATAAATATTTATTTAATCTCCAAAATAAATTTTGTTTTATGTTAAAAATTGTCACTTAAATAAGAAAACAAAAATATCACAATTCTAAGAGATAAAAAATAGAGTTGATAATGTAAGAATAAAAAAATGACAAAAAAGGAGTGCTTAGTTGTAGTTTATAAAAACACATAACCAATTAAAGGGATAAATTTGAATAGTATTATATATGGAAACAGAAATAAATTTGGCATAGAATTATATATCATATGCATATGAACTTTCACAATAGATAAAGTACATAGACACTTCATATATAGTGAGTTGCACTTTTAGTCTTGATTTATACTTCTTTCAAATCTTAAATTATTAGAAATTAGTTATTGTCGAGAGTAAGGAACAATTAAATATTAAATCGAATGTTTTGACAACGAAAAATAAATGTTTTCATTACATGATATTAATACTGAATAAAAAATTAAAAATACGGTACCTTATCAAATTAAAAAAATTTGATTATTATTGATAGATTTATTGATTAACACCAAAAAAACAACTCTAAAATAATTGTGAATTATTTTATTTAAATTGTGTTACAAAGGCCAAAATAGTACAAAACTTATATTTTATAATATTAAAAGTGAGATAAAGTTTGTAACTCACTCCCTTTCAGTTATATAAAAATTGAATTTAAACTGAACATGAAGATTTTTTTAAAAGAAAAAAAACACTTTTAAAAAGTTTGTGGGCTAAAACAAAACCATAGATTTTCATATGACGATAAAGAATCTTACTAAGAATAAAATGAATATTTAAAGTCAAAAAGGTTATTAAAATATATAACCCATCTTGTAAAATTGACTACAAAGAAAACTAGGTCACATAAATTATTTTAAAGTAAAATTTTCATAGTGTAACGAGTTAATTACATCATATCCCTACTTTTTACAAATTACAAAAAAAAATTAGAATTAAATAATTTCAGATAAATCAGCACACATGCGGATACATCGATCGTGATGCATTGCTATTGAGGAAACTTGCAGAAACATAGCTTACGGGTGAATTCAAGAGGAGAGGGGTGTATTTGAGAGAGAATATGTATGTATCCAAGAAGGGATAGATGTATATGAGAGAAGATAGGAATGTATTCAAGATGGTATAAATATGTATTAAAGAGAGGATAGGAATGTATCCGACAGGAGATACTGATGTGTCTGACAGAGGATAGGAATGTATTTGAGAGAAGATTTTTGTAATTTTTTTTAAATAGTAGAATTTTCTTAGAAACTATAATAAAACAAGATATTAATTTTGATAATTTTTTTAACTTAAAATTGGAAAAAGATAATTATTATATTGGACCCCTGAACGGGCCTTCAATTATCTAGTTTATATAGAAGATATAGAAGAGCGATGATGAGGACGACCAATGAATATTTTGTAATTTTAAACATTATTATGACAAAATTCTAAATTTATAATTGTATAATTAATTGTCACAATAGTTTTCTAGAAGAATTCAATTTTCATTTTCAAGAGTCACAAGAGAAGTTGTTTCATGTGTGGCCCACAAACTCATTTTATATTATTTTTAAAAATCAATTTGTATTGGTTTGATTATAATAATAATGTGATAAATATTTTTACTTTTTATACTCTTTACAATTCGAATCGTTCATCTATGTTTGTTACTACTAGAACAACTTCACTATAATCCTAAAGTCTTTATGTATGTAAGTTCCTTTTTAATAAGATACGTTTTTTTAAACATAAGTCTGTATATAGTTTATTTAAACCTATTTATCTCCCAAAATAATATTTATTTTATTATAATTCCATATATGTAATTCTTTTAATTTATATAATGTTTGACGTAAGTATTCACATAATTTTATTAAACTTATTTTATCTCCAACATAATATCTATTTTGTCTTTAAAAATTGTGACTTAAATAAGAAAATAAAAATAGCACAATTCTAAATAAATAAATAAAAAAAAAGAAGGAAGAATATAGAGTTGATAATGTAAGAATTGATAAATAATGACCGCATAATTGTAGTTTAAGAAAATACATAACCAATTAATGGGATAAATTTTGAAATAGTATAAATATATGGAATCAAAAACTAATTAGCATAGAATTATATATCATATACTTAGGAAATTTTCACCATTAGATAAACTACAGATTGAACTTCATATAACAGTGAGTTGCACTTTTTAGTCTTAATTTCTACTTCTTACAATCTTTAATCATAAAAAATTAGTGTCATTCGTCGAGAGTAAAAAACATATTAAATATTAGATTATGGATTTTTATATTTATATTTATATTGTTTATATTTTTTATTTATATTTATTATATTTATTATATTTTATTATATAGAAGAGTGTAGCCTAAGACGACCAAGGGTAAAAAAGTAATTTTGTGCTAATAAAAATCAATTAAGAAAGATATCAAAAGAAACAAATAATTCTAGAAATGTCACTTTGTATATGAAGTGAATGATGATCGAGGGTAAAAAAGTAATTTCATACTAACAAAAATCTACCAAGAATAATAACAAAAAACTAAATAGTTCTAGAAACATCTTTGGTTAATGTTATTTCTATCTACTCATTTTGTTATCACTTCACATTTTTTTACGAGTTATTGTGATATCTATTCATTACTCTATTTAACTATTACTTGAATTAATTCCTAATATTTTTGTATTCATTGCGCTTACTAAAATGCCTACTTTAACTTAAAAATTCATTACTTAAAAATATAGTTAATTATTTTCACCTTTCTTTCGACTCTAATTAATATACCCGAAAAGAAAAAGTATGATAAAATTAATAATATATATTAGATTGAAATTAAAGAATAGATAAAATTAATTTCAATACTTTTAAAAATATATATTCTAAAAAATGTAAAAAAATAACTTTACAAATAAAATGAATAAGATGATATATTTGTAGTTAAAGTAAACTAAAAATGCTTAAATTATAAAAGTGATTCTTCATTAAAATATAATCAAGTTTGTACTTTTACTTGATTTCAAACATATTAATCTAACTATGCGTAGAATGTTGTTTGATTTAAAGAGTATCATTAAGACTTTTTCCTTAAGTTTAGTGCGTCCAAAAGCCTTTTGTGCTAATTTTATGTAAGTTTCTCTTGTTTTGACAGGAAATCGGTCCAAAGTAAATGCGGAGATGTGAGAGAAGAAATGCAGAAGAGCCCCACCTTCGGAGCTGATGACGGGCCGTATGCTTGTGACGGTCCGTAGTGGCAGTTAGAGAAGCTGCTGAAGGAAGAGGGGAAGTCTCGGACGCAAGTGTGGGATACGAAGCTTGGGACGGTCCGTCGTGGCTATGCGTCCGCCTTGTATGGTTTGTCGTGAAGATCAGCGAAGTGAATCCCCGTACCCAGATCAAGAGTTGAAGTATTTTGGAACTGAAGACCCCTCGACGGACCGTTGGCCTATGACGGTCCGTCCATACTTGCCGCGAGGTGAAGAAAGGAGCACTGAACAAAGTGCAACAAGGTATGGGACGACGGAGTCCATGACGCGTCCGTAATTAATACGACGGTCCGTCGCTGGTCGTCGACCAACCACGTTTTGGCAGAGTTCCAGCTATTAGAATCCTTGTCGACATTAGGTTTTTTGTTTTTTTATTAAAAATCTAAAAAACCTCTTTTTGAGGTTAGACCACCAGTGTTAGACATCATTATATTAGACTCTTTGTTTAGTGTTAGAATTTTGATTATCATTGATGTTGTGATTTGTGGTGATTAATCAAGCAAACTTTTGGATTGTTTACTCTTTCTCTTGAAGTAAGTACATGAAATTCGTTATTTAATATATTTAAATTATTGTGTTATGGCTATGAGTAACTAAACTCCATAAACTAGGGTTGTGGGCACTTCTGAGAGGAAATAATGAGATAAACCCGAATAAATCATAAGTCTAGATTAGGTCTTGAAGTATTAATATTCTTTCATTTAGAAGTCTTTGAACGGATGAAACCAAAGTTAGAACTCGCCTTAATGCTACTGCCGGAACAAGGAGGTAGATAATAGGAAAAAATTATTAACATAGGATTTAGGTTGTTCTACTACTAATAGACTAGTATTGATTGGTTACGAGGTAATAACTTAGTCAAACATCGAAGACGATGCTGAATATGAGGTAGGATAAGGGTTAGGATAGCAAAACCCACCGTAGCCGGACAAGGGCGAAGTGAGATTTTTTAGATGCCGGACCAAGGATGTAGAAATACATAACTTATCAATTTGATGCAGATGACTAGGAAAGAATGTTCTAGTTAGAGTTATCAAGTTATGACCTGTGGGGAACAGTAAAACCCTAGTTACTTTGATAATTGATTAACAAACCCAACATTAAAACTGTCAAGTGTCTCTTTTTGTTCAAGTGCGTATATTTTCACTTATTTAGAGATAGAAAACCCCCCTTGTTTATGTTTTTACTTTCCAAGGAAGTCATTGAAAAAACAATAGTAATAATAGGTTGAAGTGAGGCTAGACTATTTCCTCGTGGGAACGGATCCAACCTCACTGTTGGGTGATTGACTGGACACGACCTCTTTACTTCTTATTCGAGAAGTAAGTTGAGCGGATCACATTTTGGCGCCGCCTGCCGGGGATTATGCTTTTAGATTACTTGAACGTAGTACTATAGTTTAGTGATATTTTCTTGATTTTACTGTGTTATTGTTTTTGATTTCTTTTCAGAACTATCCTCCTTGTATGCCAAATACACGGAGATGAAGAGAACCATTGTTCCCTACGATGTTGAGTTAGAGCGTACACTGCGCCAATGAATCGAAATTGGAATAATAAATGAAGATGATCCAAAAACCAGAACATCCATTTCGGTTGATGTTTATCATGGTCAGTGTTACCCGCTGCTCCGGGGTGACCCTCAAACAGGGGGACAACAATCCTGGATTCCACGGCCTCAAGCATACATAGAGGTATGATAACATAGCAGACCGATGGCCACTCGTTCTTGCCCCCTACCAACAGGCCACATTTGTGGAACTAGTAGCTGATGCAAATGCTCACTGCCAGAGGTTTTGTTTTCCGGGGCTTCCCTTTCTGAGGATCCACATGCCCATATAGCTAAGGTAAGGGCAGTGTGTAAACGTTATGTGGGGAGGCCTGATTTGGATGTAGATGTAAATAGGCCTCAGAGTGTTTCCTCTCTCACTAAGGGAGAGGCTGCTATTTGGTTCCACTGAGCTCCCATAGATCTGGCAGTCTTTACTTGGAATCAACTAAGGGAGGTCTTTCTTAGCACGCTACTATCCGGTTCTCCCAGAAACTAAAACACAAAGACAAAGTGGAATAACTTTGTGGGCACTTACAGGAGAGTCAGTTAGTAGTTCTTGGGATGATTCACCTCTTCTTGAGAAGTGTTCCAAATCACGTAAGATGATGAGTCACTGAAAGAATACTTTCTATGGGGGACGGATGAAACAAGCAAGCGGTGTTGGAACTACTAGTAGGTGGATCTTATGGAGAATGTCCTATGCCCTGAGATGCTGAATAAATTAGAAAAACATCTCCCGGAATAACAAAGTTGGGTACTAGGTAGTCTGATACAGGGAGAACACCTCCGTACAGTCCACTCACAACCCAGCCACAAATGGAATTCGTGAGAAATGGCTCCAAATGCGAACTGAGCTTGGGTTAGTACTTAAAACATGTCACTGGGGCCAGAAAAGATTAATGCAGTCAACTATTTGGCTAAGCCACCACCTCCAAACGATGAGGTATTATGAGGAGGATTAATATGCAGTAAATGAACAGATGGGGGTTTCCGACCAAGTGCCTCAAGGCTCTAAGCAGGGAGAATTTGCTACCAAGGTCAAGGGAACCAAGGTCGGAAATATGGTAAAACTACAATCGTGAGGGTCCTTATGTCCGAGATGGATACTAGAATCGCGACAACAAACTCAATGAGGGGTAATATTGGTAATAGAAATGAAAGGAATGGGCCCTATGTTCCCTCATCAAAAATCGGGAAGTTACTCCTAGGGATGTGGAAGTTAGGTATGTCGTGAGTTGAGGATATGTTGAATTAAAATGATGAAGCAGGTTCGATGCTAGTGATGAGCACAATAAAGAGTTGAGGAATGATTAGCGGGGTATTGGCAAAAAGTGATACACATGCAATATCAAGTTAAGCAAACTCGAGTTACAAATGGGCCCAATTATCTGCAACTATGACACACGGCAATCGGCAACTCTCCTAGGCACATGTCCAAAATACGAAAAGTAATGGACAATTGTATGGAAATTATATCTCGCGGTTGGCAAGCAAACCATTGGCACCCACCTATTCCATCTTAATGAGATAACGGTGACAACAGATACTGATGAAGTGGTTAATGTTGTGCCTGGAGTTGGAGGATAATAGTGCAAAAGACGCTGAAGTGCTAAAAAGGTACTCCTATGCCTAGGCCACTACCCCCATTTCCTAATGATTATTGCAAAAAGCCCGAGGATGGCAAAATATCAGCTTTTATAACAATGTGAGCAACTTTCTATCAATGTCCTTGGTAGAACCTTTAGAACAAATGCCCGTTACGCCAAGTTATGAAAAAAGATCTGGTCACAAAGAAAAGATCGATTACTTTTGAGGAGGATGATAGAAGCAGCCATTGTAGTGTAGTGCTACAAGAGTTTTCTCTGTCCAAAAAGAAAAGAAAGATCGGGTGCGTCACTATTCCTTGTACCATCGGCTATTACATGTGGCGAAAGCATTATGTTGATTCTGGGGTAAGCATAAATCAATGCCCATTCTGATTTACAAGAAGTTGGGTTTGGGTGACCCAAAATCCCCACTGCCAACTGCGGCTATGATGGCTGATTCGAACAGTAAAAACGGCCCAAGGATTTACTTCATGAGTTCTAGTAAAAAGTGGAGTCATTCATCTTTCCGGCTGATTTTGTCATTCCTGATGGTGAGGTGGATTTTTGAAGTGGCCTATTATCCTTGAAGGCCATTCCTAGCTTACAGGGAAAGAGCCTTAGTAAGACATGGAAGGGGAAGATGAAATTTCCGGTTGAAACAATGAAGAAGGTGACCTTTAAGATTGTAGGTCCATGAGGAAGAGTGGTGAGCTCCAATCGGCATCGGACATATCCTAAAAACATCGGGTGAGACATCTGAGACACAAAATGGAATAACGTCTAGGTATCGACGCATAGTGCAGGATAATGACTTTGAGGATTGCATTGAAGGGTTGAGTCATTAGTCGCGGTCTTGACCGAGGTGAGTTCGGTTTAAACCGAAGAAATTTGGCTGATATTGAAAAATTGGTGAGTCCCCACCCGCGGAAACCATCGATAAGAGGAGGCTCCAAAGTTGAATTAAAAGCCCTCCCCCCTCATCTTAGGTATGAATTATTAGGAAATGGTGACAATTGTCGGTAAAATCTTGCCATAGACTGGCCATGAGCAACAGTTCAGGCGTTTGGTGAAGGTACTAAAAAGGTGCAAAAGAGCTATTGGGGGGGGGGGGGGACCATTGCTGACATTATTGGATCCTCCTGGTTTTGATCTCATAAATCCAACTCATGGCCTGATCATAAGCAGGAGTATTTGAGAACCAGAGACGCTTGAATCCTCCTATGCAATAGGTGGTGAAGAAGGAAATCATCAAGTGGGTGGATGCCGATTAATCTATCCAATTGCCGATTAGTAGTGGGGTATGCCGGTTCGTGGTACCTAAGAAAGGGGGAGACGGTGGTCCCCAACGAAAAGAATGAAATTGTTCAATGAGATCAGGTTACTGTTGGAGGGTGTGTAGGATATCGTAAACTAAACTCATTGGACTGAAAAAAAACCATTTCCCTATGCCTTTCTATGGATCAGATGTTGGATTAGACTTGCCGGAAAAAGGGTGGTACGGTTTTCTGGAGGATATTCGGGGAGATAATCAGAGTTATATTGCACCAGACGATTCAAGAGAAAACCACTTTCACTGTCCATATGGGGACAGTTGCTTTTAGAAGAATGTTGTTTGGGTGTGCAATTGCACCCGCAAACATTCAGAGATGATATGGATGTCGATATTTTCGGGACATGGTGGAGGATACCTATAGAAAGTATTTATGGATATTTTTCTGTGGTTGGTGAGGCATTCGAGCGTGTTTTGACCAATTTATCTGAGTTCTAAGAGATGTGAAGACTGCAATTTAGTACTAAAATGGGAAAAGGTCATTTCATGGCCTGAAAAAGGTATGTGTTGGGTCATCGATTTCAAAAAGGAATAGAGGGTTGATCGAGATAAAGTCGAAGGTAATAGAGAGACTGCCCACAATCTTTGTGAAGGTGGAGAAGCTTTCTTGGGCATGCAGGTTTTTACCGAAGATTCATCAAAGACTTTTCAAAATGCACACCCATGTGCAAACTGCTGGAGAAAGATTGTAAATTTTATTTGGAGAATCTTGTGAGTACAGGAAGGAACCTCTCCTTTCCTCTCTGTTGTGTAGCGTCCCCCGTCTATTCCACGGCCCCGCTTGTGGGTTGGTTGTGGTCATTGCCTGTCTTTCGGTAGTTTCTGCTCTGTGTATTTTTCTTCCTTGTTTCTCTTTTTTGATCTTTTTTTCCTTTGGTTTTGTTCGCTCCCACACCTGCTCCTTTTTGTTTGTTTTTGAAGGAGCTAAAGAAAAAATTGTGTCTGGCCTATTCATATTTTCTCCGGAGGGAACAGTCCTTTGATGGTGATGGCGTGCGAGTGGGATGGCTCTTGGTGTAGTACTGGGACCAGAGGAAAAACAAAATACTTCACCCCATCTACTATGCTAGTAAAGCCTAAATTGAAGCTCAGAAGAAACTAACAGTGGTGAGCAAGAACTCCTTGCAGTAGTTTTGTTTTTGAGAAATTTCGCTCCTATTTGCTAGGTACTAGAGTTTTGAGCATACTGGACCACTCAGCATTGAGGATTTGATGGACAAAGAGGATCTGAAACCTAGGCGATCGTTGGGTATTACTGCTACAAGAATTTGACTTTGAGTGATGGATAGAAAAGAACTGAAAATAAGTGCTGATCACTTGTTCTCGTCTAGAGGATGAAGCTATGAGAGATTAGAGGGATAAGACTAAAATTGATGATACTTCCCGATGAACATGTATTGGCTGCTTCACAAGGACTTGATCCCATGGGTTACAGATTTTGCGACTATCTGGCTAGTGATAGGTTCCACCAGAATTTCCCTTTCATCAAAGAAAACAAGTTCATGTACGATTGTGAAAAGTTCGTTTGGGAGGAACCATACCTGTATAGGAGTTGTTGCTGACGGGATTATTCGGCGTTGTGTGCCAGAATGTGAGGATGTTGAGTGTGTTGGAGGCAGGCCATTCCTCACACGTTGGTGGGACATCACAGTGGTTCCGAACGGCTCTATAAGCTTTACAATTGGGGGAGCTACTATTGGCCAACTCTTCATCAAGATGCTCACGGTTTGCTAAAGCATGTGACAGATGCCACGAGATGGCGGGATTCAAGAAAGGCAAGAGCTTCCCTCTAAACCCCATTCTTGTGATTGAGTTATTTGATGTGGGGTTTATTTTTTGGGACTTTAAGGGCCCTTCGTGAGTTCTCATGGGATGAAAGTACATCTAGTAGCAGTTGATTATGTGTCTTAAAATGGGTCGGAAAGCATAGCCTCGCAAACAATGAAGGGAAGAGTGTCAATGCATTTTTTGAAAAAGGAATCATTCTCCGTTTTGGCACCCCCAAGGGCTTTAGTACGTGATGGGTGGCTCCCACTTGAGGCAACAGATTGTTCAAGGGGTTATTGAGAATACGGGGTTTGCCTTAAATGTGGCCAATCCTTACCACACCATCAAACTAGGGGCAAGTTGAAGTGCGAATCGGGAGATCCAAAGCTATTGTCCAAAACAGTGACTGCTAGTAAAAAGGATGGTCAAGGTGGCTTGATGGTGCTCTTGGCCTACCGGACAGCATATAGACTCCCATAGGTATGTCTCCACACCAACTTGTATATGGCGAAAGTGTCATCTTCCGGGTGAGTTAGATCATAAAGCAATGTGGGCTATGAAGAAGTTAAAAATGGGTTGGAGCGAAGCCTGCAAGAGCAACGGTTAAATGAGTTGACTGAAACTTGCTGAATTTCGCCTGAAAGCCTATGAAGGCTCAGCCCTAACAAAAAAATTGGAAGGAGTTTACAATGACAAAAAAATTTGAAAAACCAGAGTTTATTGGTAAGGGAGTTTGTGCTTTTAGTCATTTCCAGATTGCGCTTGTTTCCAGGCAAACTCAAGTCCAAATGGACTGGTCTTACACGGTTACCCCACTAAGCTCCGCATGGGCAGTTGAGATTGGAAACTAAAGAGGGTGTGGAGGTTCAGGGAATGGACAGCGCATAAAAAATATAAAATCTATTTCGGGCATGCTGAATCGGCGAAGTGAAGTGATAGAGTCATCCATCTTGATGAAGTTGAGTATCAAGTGTCCCCAGTCGGATGCCCGCGACATTAAATCAGGCGCTTTTTGGGAGGCAACCCAATACTTAATATTTTTCAGTCAATGGTAGCATTTTTCCATTAATGGGTTTTGAATTGCAGGCACAATCACCAGGAATTCCACAGAAAGCTCTCCGAGCAACCACTGTCGGAATATAGA